>APFE030706812.1:0-56147 GCA_000404065.3 Pinus taeda | reverse complement strand
AAACCCCTTAGCAACAAAGGCGTCCCCTTGAAGCCAAAACAACTCTGATACCAAATGTAGGTTTTAACCCCGTACAAAAATTACCTGCATACAAATTCTAAAACAAAGAAAATAAACAATGCGAAAGCATAACACATAAAACACATATACACAGAGATTTCCCACTGTATCCCAAAATCGGGACTACTAGCTTGATTTTTCATTCTATTCCTTTCAATTTTACAATACATATTCATAAATGCTGAAGCATCCAATACCATGGACCAAAAAACCATTGCTTCCAAAACCATGGACTGAAAAGCATAGGTAGGTTCGCCCAACCTAATAAAGGGTCCAAAAAAACACGTTTTCCCGGGGCACTGCCCCAGACCCCATAGAGGGCGGCTACCCGTCCCCCTCAAACACCCCGAACAGGGGGGGCTACCGCCCCCCCTGTAACCCTCCCGCTGTGTAATCGGCAAAACGAAGGTGGGGCTCTGCCCCCCCTCTAACCCCCCAGCTCACTACGTAGGTTAGTCGTCGAAAGAATATAACACAACCCAACAATACATGGATGACATTCTGATCTTCAGCCAGAGTTGGGAAGATATTATCGGGAAATTTAGTGTCCATGCAGAGCTACTAGTCCCACTAAGACGGGTAGCTATCTTAGAAACAAACAAGCTAAAGTTACTTTCGTTTTCCTTTATGAGAAGTAGATAGTAGAGGAGCAAAGAATACCAACCTCAATCTTTCACTTGCTTCTTCGCTTATTCCTTCTCCCATCCGACTCCTTCCTTTATTACTCCACTTCAAAGAGTACCTGTGAAGTCAAAGCAACATAATGCCTTCAAAGTACAAATATCTACAATCATAAACAATATAGGATCAGAAATATATTGACCACACAAATGCTTATATCATCAAACATACAAGAATGTGGAGGAAAAATTGAATAGCTTTATTGATATAAAGATTATAAGAGAGGATTACAACCCATTGATCTGACCCAACATCATCCTCCCAGCATGAAATCCCTTCTTGACCTCATGAAAAGCTTATATCACCCAACACTGTGATGTTCCACCAGGAATCCAACAACACTTCGTTACAAGATGCAAAATTCCAGCCTCTTGATCTCTAGGATGAGGGATCCATATATAAATGATTGTAGGGGGGTGAATCAGCATCTAGGATTTTGATTAGTGTCTTCTCTCTGATAGTTCTTTGTTCCACTTAGGGATTCATGATCTCTTACTCATCCCTGGGTGAATTCAGACAGGCAAGTGTCACAAGAGAAGTTTCTGGAAGACTCCATGATCATCCACCTTGCAAACTGTCTCTGCCATTTGTCTACTCTCACCCATCGCACCCTATAGAAGGGATTTTCAGTATGCATCACACTTTTTGCAAGTTTTAGGTGAGATGCATCACACCCTTTGCACTGAGCAGTCTGTATGGTCTAGTTTTGACCAGTTCTGAGCAGTTTTCCATGGAGAACTTCTGGTAGATGATGTAATCAGCTGACCTTGTTCCTTTAGCGTATGAAACAACACTTTTAGGGACTCAGTAGCCCTTGGTTTATGGACATATATGATTGGGGTTGGAGTACCTAGATATGTCTATAATAGTTGGCCCCTAAAGCATGATGTCAAAAATCTTTGGATGTCGAGTTAAATGCTTTATCATGAGGATCCGAGGTTTTTCGAATCGGAAGGCGCCCTGTAATAAGATACAACACAATACATTATCTTCATAATATTTTTCATGATCTAGCTAAGGCAGGCATTCCCACGCTCAACTTTATAAATTCATTTTCATGTACATTGGACAGACAACCATCTGTATGACAGACTGATGATTCTGATAGAGCCATCATACTTTGATTTGGATGATCATCTGTGAAGCAATGATGTACATTTGATGTCTTTATTTTCCTGAATATATTGCATCCCGGATGGATGGAACTAGATATAGGGTCTTCAAACTCGTTCAATATTCGCCTGAACTACAAGTCGATCCATGAAAAAAGATGTTCTGGAGTCAAACATGGAAAGACATCGCCTGATTACCAGCCAATGATGTAAGATGTTAACATGTGCGAGAGGAATCATCAATAATGATGATGACCCTTAGGGTACTATAGTACAATTCATGAGGTGTGAAAATGGGACTTGGCATCGAACACCATGCAAAATCTTTCGGTTGAAGGGCATTGAGGTAAACCTATCACTGCAAGTGAGAAACTGGCCATTGAGGCATGCAAGCTTCAAAGTACTGAAAGGGTTGTTCCTAGGTCGACTTCTTGGATAATGTGGTGTTGTCGACAATAAGTGACCGGTCGTAGGAGGGCCTTAATGAATCCCACATCTCTGACATGGAATGGAGCAAATTATTTTGTGGAGGTGAAAGCGATCTGATGATACAGGGTTCAGGGTGGCAGTCATGAAAGAATGAAGGGTGAAGGTATTACAGTGGGTGAGACACAAGCTGGGTTGATGAATTCTTTGATTGACTTCTCTTGAACATATCAGCGAAACTGAAATGGATTGGTAGCATTAACCCCAAATATGGATGGTACGGTGGACCAATGGTAATATTACTGGTGAACGGAATAACCCAACCTGACTTAGTCATGGTGATGAAGTGAAAGTTTCATGTTCAAGAGCGACTTGCCACCAATAAAGTTTCTTCAAGTTTTCTTAACAATTTTTCCCCAGTCATTGCTGACCACTACCACTTTATTTTTATAAAGCTTGAGGAGGAGAACATATGCTTGTTCTATAATTTTCCCTTCAGGCAAACCTATCGCTATGTTTTAACAAGCCTAGTGACAGTGAAACTCGTTCTCGTCTATATAGAAAAGTTTGTCATTGTTGGTTTTAACGAGTTTAACGATAAAAACAAATCAGTCCTTTTTCAATTTTAGAGAGTCTAAAAAGGGATGGAAAGGAAACTCCAGTAATTCTTTTTCGTCATATAATCCCTTAAGTTCTAAAAATTATAAAATAATATGAAAGGGATGAATTTTCGATAGTTTTAATGAGCTAAACAAGACAAGCAATTGATCTTTTTGTGTAATAATTCGTCAAGTCCAAAAAGATTAAATTCTAGAAGAGGGGTAGCACTTCTGATAGCTTTAACGAGCTAGAGAGGCCAATTTCTCGACAATCTTTTCATATTTTATGAGTCAGATGAAAAGAGCATAAAGGAGTCTTGTTTTTTAGGAATGTGTGATATTTTCGGGTAGCAGCTGATTCTAGGTAAGGTTTGGAATTTTCCAATCATGGCAGTGTTACAAGGATGGCTAATAGAATCACTCATCGCAGCTGTTATCCAAAAGGGTAAACAATCAAATGGAGGCATATGATCGGCTAAAATAGAGTGGAGGTGATGGTAAGAACACGACCAAGGCTCAAACGTTGATGATAATGCATTCACAATGGTTATTTACCGGATATTGGTTCATTTTTTAATGAGCTTAAACTCTGGCAGAACATATTCTCATTGCTTAGGTTTATTTTTAACAAGCTTGAACTTTGCATAAAACAGCTCGTGCTAGTCGTATAATAAGGATGTCTCGCCGATAGGTTCAATTTTTAAGGAGCCTGCACCATTGAAACTTTTCTCCATATCCTTTCTTTATGTAAGCTAAGAGAGACCAATCCTACGAGTTTAAAGGGTTGAGATTCTACAAAGTAAGAAAATAAATGGTCGCTTTTCACTTGCATGCAAAAAGTTTTGCATGCCCCTAGGTATAGTGAAATAGAGTTTCTAGGCTACCATATAGAAGTTCTTGCATTTGCAAGATAGTTTCCATCCGCATAGCAGATAGAAACACTTCCCCAGCTTAGTCCATTTGAACAATGGTGATTCTAGCTCCAATCACCTAACCTTGACGAGTGAATCTAGTTTCGGTCTAATCCCATTTTCCTAAATGGACGGATGTCAGACTAGTCTTATATCATTCGTGGGAACCTACCCCATACCCAAAGTTTCCCTGCTAAAGTAGACGAGGGTGCATGCCCCTAGGTTTCAATCACGGCCACCGAATTACTCGCGCTCTTCAGGTGGATGGAGTGGAGATTGATGAGACATTCGTTGCGTGAAAATACTAGTTAGGGATGGAATTTGACTATTATCTATGTGTGAGCCAAGGAATGAAAGCTTGTCTATGAGCTGGACCACTCGGCCTTCATGCGGAAAACACATTACTCAAAAGAGTGAGGAGACAATGGCTCCCATGCCATAAATATAGTCACACCCAAGGAGTAGATTATAATCTAAAGGTCCTTGGACTACCATTACATTCAAATAAATGGTTTTCCCTCTCAAAGTCATAGGCAAACTTGGAAGGATCCCTAACGATCGACTGGTTCCTATGTCAAAGCCTATTAGATTTCACATCTCAGGCATAAGCGTTGGCAAACCGATCACTTTCCAAGTAGTTGAGGAAAGGATACTCATAGAAGCCCCTTCATCTATGATAGTACCGACCATGACCATTTTGTAAGCTTGTACAATGATTCGGAATGGTACATTATGTGGTAAACGGGGTCTACCTAGTAGATTCCAATCGAAGGAAACGACTAGGTTGCTCGGAGGTGGGACCGAATAAACAACTGGATATGACCCTAATGAACTTCCTTCCTATGGAAAAGGAATGGGTAAATTGCCCCCATGTTCATCGGAGTCTGTGTTTACGAAAAGAATTTGAACAGTGTCATTCTCATTCTCTTCGGTCACTGTATCATCTGAAGATGGACCTTCCAAAGACAAGACTGGGCTGACTGCCATCTCAATCTAATGACTTTGGTCTTGAATGGAATCAGAGGGTTTATATTCAATGATAGACGCTTTGACCGACAACAAAGGTGTGTTAGTTGGATTTTCAACTAGCGATGGACTCGGCAAGAGTTTCTTGTATCGAGGAGGAAGCCGTAGTGGTGAAGCATGACAGTTATCCAAGACTCTTTTAGCTTCGTCCAGGAAGGGAGAATGGTGGATGGCATGATCGCCTTCACATAGTCTAGAAGGAAATTTATATTTTCCTTTCTTCCCAGAGACATCATTTTCACTAGATGACGGTGTACTCCCAACATGATCATTAGAGGTTGATGACACTGGATTGTCCAAACGAGGAGACTAGTCCCTTAAGATCTGAGGGATGCAAGGACAATCTCGATGATAGTGGTCTTCTTTACAAATGACAGATGGAGATTTAGTTTTGGACAGTACAGTGTATGTATTTTCGCTAGATGATGCATGGTTGCCCCTTTTTTCCTTTGGCTCCTTCTTCTTCTTCTCCTTCCTTTTCTTATTCTTCTCAGTTACTTGGTTTTTAGCTTTACTAGCTTCACCAAGTGAAGAGGAAGGAGGGGAGGGAGAAACAAATGAAGCAGAAGGTTGGGGGGTAACTCTAGTATCATCTAGTTGCTGACTTCATTGCTCAGGAATCGCGGTGGTTTGAATGACAGAGGTCAAGAAGAGCCATATTGGGAATCCAATTGTTAGTCTTGGGAGGGATAATGTGGCCATATGAGGTGCACAAACATCTCCCCAAGAGGAGAAAGGACTAGGATTTCCCCCAAGGGGAAATCCTTTGTTGGTGGACTCCATTTTCTCAACCTAAGACCAACGACAGAATAGTGGCATTATTCCGATTAAAATAAATTTTATGACGCTTTGACACAACTTGCTTTTTCAATTTTTAAGAGTCGAGAAAAAGCTAAAGATGACTCTAGTCACCTTTGATTTTTAATGAGCCTAAAGTGACAAGTGCTCAGATGGACCTCTTCCTTTAAGGAGTCTGAAAAGGAGTGAAATAGACTACTCTAGAAGTCTAGACAGATGGATTACCAAACCAATCGCAAAACTGCAGAATACTTTTTATGGTACGGTAGTCAATCTTCCTGAATGTTGTGTTCAGTGCATTGTGATCGATAGGGCGATAGACATGGCTTCTTAAGGATAAGGGATATAGTGTATTGTGGTCTCCCAATATATACTTGATGGTACATGGGAGCACAAGTCTCTACTGGCACTTGTCGTCTCAAAGAGGAGGAATCACCCAACCTACAATGAAAGTGATAGTTACTAGGCTTTACGACGCCAGAATACATCTCTAGCCTAGACTTCTAAATTTTGTGCATTAGGTTCCAAAGCATTTTATGTTCATTGAATTTATTTTACAGTTGATCTTTCTTAAGAAGTTTTCCTTTCAGGTTCACCGCACGATGTATATATACAATTCCTAAATGCAATTTCAGATGATAAACAATCATTTAATCTTCTTTTTGCAATGAAAATCCTAGCTACTAAGGAAAGAGAAGCGGGATTCATTCAACATAGAGCAGAAAGCACACACTAGATGCACTGTCCTAAATCAAAATCAACAAGCAGTCTAAATGCAAATGCACATGCATGTATTTGTTTTCGCTTTCTTAATGTGTGAATGACAAAAAGAATGCTAAGTACAAATATGAATTGTTTGAAGCGTCAATACTAACGATTTTCTCTCCAAAAGACGAAAGGAAGATAATGACGACACTTCATGATTTGAATTAGAAACTGCTTCTGACACTTGAAAGACTATTAATTCAAATCAAATGCAGGATTAATAGTGTAATTGACCATCAAGAACAGTAGTATTCTTTTCTTTGACTAAAAAAGACACTTGTGACACTTCCAAATCAAAAGATGATAGTTTGATTACACTACTTCTTTGTAAAGGAGAACCGTAACAATTTTTTGTACAATGGATGCTGAATAATGCAAAGGAATGGAGTTTCCATAGTGGTATACTAATCACAAATAGCAAAACTCCTGAATAAAGCTGAAGAGAGTGAACAAAAACCAAAATTTGGAAGCAGAAACAATCTTATCTGATCATCACACCTGTAACATAGGGAAAGAGCGATGCATCCCACATACTGTACACGGGAGGTGCAATGCATCCAGATTCCAAAGAGGAGAAAGTGTGATGGTCCAGGGACGAGACTTCAACTTGGTTCTTGGTCACAATTTGCAAGTTAGTTCAGGGATTTCGACCGAGCTAATGATAGTCAGTAAATGCAAACCACAGGGGCTGATGTAATGAGGCTACTTGAGCCACCACCAGGGCAATTAGGATGTTTGCAAATCAATTGTTTAGTTGATAAACAAAACCCAGAGATAGACTAAAGCAACATTGATCTACTTTTAACTTGCATAGCAAATGTAGTTTGAAGGCCAGCTGGCTTGACTTCAGGCTCCATCTGTAGTTTATAAAGCAAATAAATATAGACAAGCAAACAAGATATTAATTCCCCAATGGAGTCGCCATTTTGTTATTAGGAAATCTAGTGTCCATGCAGAGCTGCTAGTCCCACTAAGATGGGTAGATATCTTAGAAACAAACAAACTAAAGTTACTTTCGTTTTCCTTTATGAGAAGTAGATAGGAGAGCAGCAAAGAATACCAACCTCAATATTTCCCTTGGTTCTTCGCTTATTCCTTCTCCCCTCTGATGGATCTTTGCCACTCCTTCCTTGATTACTCCGCTTCAAAGATTACCTAAAAAGTCAAAGCAACATAATACCTTCAAAGTACAAAGATCTACAATCATAAACAATATAGGACCAGATATATATTGACCACACAAATGCATATATCATCAAACATACAAGAATGTGGAGAAAAACTTGAATAGCTTTATTGATATAAAGATTAGAAGAGAGGATTACAAACCATTTATCTAACCTAGTGTCATCCTCCCAGCATGAAATCCCTTCTTCACCTCATGAAAATCTTAGATCACCCAACACTATGATGTTCCACCAACAACACTTCGTTACAAGATGCAATTCCAGCCTCTGGATCTCTAGGATGAGGGATCCATATATAGATGATTGTAGGGGGTGAGTCAGCTTCTGGGATTTTGATTAGTGTCTTCTCTACGATAGTTCCTTGTTCAACTTTGAGATTCATGATATCTTACTCATCCCTGGGTGAATTCAGAGAAGAAAGTGTCACAGGAGATGTTTCTGGAAGATTCCATGATCATCCATCTTGCAAATTGTCTCTGCCATTTGTCTACTCTAGCCCATCACACCCTACAGAAGGGCGTTTTAGTATGCATTGCACTTTTTTCATGTGGCAGGTGAGATGCATCACACCCTTTGCCTGAGCATTCTATTTGGTCTAGTTTTGACCAGTTCTGAGCAGTTTTCCATGGAGAACTTCTCGGAGATGATGTAATCAGCTGACTGTGTTCCTTTAGGGTATGAAACAACAATTTTAGGGACTCAGGAGCCCTTGGTTTATGGACATATATGATTGGGGTTGCAGTGCCCAAATATGTCTATAACAGAAGAGCACCTCCACCACATCCAGCAGGATCTCCAAACACTGTGGCAACACAAGCTATGTGCCAATTTGGAGAAATGCACTTTTGGCATGACCTAGGTTCAATATCTGGGATACATTATTGATGAATAGGGGTTGTATGTGGATCTAGCCAAGATCCAATTCATTTGGGATTGGCCATCTCCAACCACTCTCATAGAGCTCCGCAACTTTCTAGCTCTTGCCAACTTCTACCGCAGGTTCGTGTTGGGGTTTTCTCATATCACTTCGCCCTTGAGTCAAGTCACCAAGGGAGGAGTGAAAGCAAAATTATTTTGGTCTGAATCTCAATAGAAGGCATTCACAGAGTTGAAAGATAGCCTCTACACGACACCAGTGCTCACATTACCAGATTTGCAACAACCATTTGAGGTCGAGACAGATGCCTCTGACTATGCTATTGGGGCAATTCTTACTCAACACGGGCATCTAGTGGCATATTACAGTGAAACACTTTTAGATACAGTCCGGAAGTATCCCACTTATGAAAAAGAGATATATTCCATTGTGCATGCCTGCTGACAATGGAAGCATTACATTCTGGGGAAGCAAATGGTATTCCACATAGACCACCGACCCCTGCAGTTCATACAGACCCAAGGGAAATTGCAGAATGATCGCCATCAGAAGTGGTCTACATACCTACAACAATTCCATTTGAATATCAAGTATCAGAGGGACAACACCAATAATGTTGCAGATTGCCTCAGTCGACCATCGATCATCGCGTTAACCACCGTGCTCAACCCTTGTGGGCACGAGACTTTTGATTGGCCACTTCTCTACAAAACTGACCCAGAACTTGGCCACACATACCAAACACTCTTGGAGGGTCGGCATGTTCCAGATTTTCACCTCCAACTTGCCCTGTTATGCCACCTGGGTCACCTTTGTGTTCCTTCAAGCGAGCGTGCCAAGATGATTTTGGAAGCACACTATAGTCTGGCTGTTGGGCATTTCGGGGTTGAGAAAACAGTGGCAGTACTACAAAAGTATTTCTATTGGCTAAATCCTCAAGAGGATGCCAGAAGTAGATTAGATATTGTACTTCCTGTACCATTGCCAAACCAACCATCAAGAAGCAAGTCCTCTATACCCTACTGCCTACCCCTAGTCGAACATGGGAATCCATCTCCATGGATTACATGTCAGGCCTTCCTTCCACAAAGCATGGAAATGACTGTGTTTTTGTGGTCATTTCCAGGTTCTTGAAGATGGTCATTATGGCGACCTGTAAGAAGAATACAACAATAGTAACCACTGCTAAACTCTTCTTTGAATGAGTGTGGGTGCACTTTGGGATCCACAGTCTATCATCTCAGATCGAGATAGTCGGTTCCTCCATACATTTCGGTCTAGTCTCTAGTCAATGTTGGACACCAAACTCACTAAGTCCACAACCTTGAACCCTCAAACTGATGGCCAGACAGAGGTTGTCAATAGGATGATTGTACACATTTTGCGCATGTACAACTCAAAACATCCACACACATGGGACAAGAGCCTCCCCTATGTTCAGCACAGCTACAGCTGAGCTCTTCACAGCTTGACTGGCCACAACCCTTTTTAGGTGGTCTTGGGATTCCAACCACAATGCCCCATTGATGTGGCCATGCCACTTGCTACTACTCTCACAAATTTGGCTCATGCCCAGTCCGAAACCGAAAAGGCAATCAACTTCATTGATCACATCTAACATATTCGCCAGCAGGTCCATGACATTCTAGAGAAATCAACTGCCAAGTACAAGCAGTGACGTGATCAACATCGGGTGCCACACAAGTTTTAGGTGGGCGACAAAGTCTGGTTGCATTTGCAAAAGGAACGCCTTATTGGAGCCTATCAGAAACTGAGACCACTCCGATATTGTCCTTACACCATTACTAACACTATGGGAGACAATGCATTTGAGCTCAGCATTCCCCATTCCTTGGCCTGCACCCAATGTTCAATGTGGACCACCTTCGGCCATACTTTCCACCATTACTAGACACATCCAACATTGCCGAACAACTCACACCCACATAATTCAGTCTCGATTGCATGGAACAAGCTGCAATTGATCAAATCATGGACACATAGATCGAGAACACTCACGAACTGAATATCCAACTGTATCGAGTTTCCAAAGCAGGCCAACTCCTTCACCAAGGCAAGTGGCCCACCAGGGACCAAGTTTAGCAGAAGTTTCGTCATCTCATGGATGAACTCAATGCAATGGGGACCATTGCTTCCTAAGGGGGGAGGAATGATCCAGGTGGCTATTGGTGGCCACCTACCAAGTCCACCTGGACGCCCACCATTGTTTCTCTTAGCATTTTCAGTTTCCTAAATTGTAGCACAACTTACTAATTTTAGCATTTTTTCGGGTCCTGAACTTCCGGAGCCATTTTGAGGCCCTAAATGATATTTTTTGCGAAACTTGGGAGCAACATGGGTCCATGGACTAATGTTGCTCTTCCCAAAGTTGTAGTTTTCAGATAGATCTTTCTAACGAGATATTGTTGTATATCTAAACCAGAAATATTATAGGTCTGATAAGAAAGTATGAGACAATGCAAATAAACCCAGAAATAATATGAAATGGTTCTTTATTATCAAAACCCTTATGGTAGGGCAACACCATACATTCACTCCTTAAGGAAGGAGAACACTCCATAAGCCATATGCCTGTTCAAACAAGAATACTTCTCTTAATATCTCTCCATGTGGAGTCTCTAGCCTCTATATAGGCCTCATACATACAATACCATGCATCATTACCATGGTTTCCTCATACCATCAACTAATACCATGGGCCCCTTACATTATTATTAACTACTTGTGGTCCCTTACATGACATGGGTTAACCACCTTATTTATTACTATGGCCCATCCCATTATTACATTATTACCTTGGGTACCTCCCTCGGTACCCCATATTACCCCCCCTAGGTATATAACATTCCACCCCCCTTAGCATGTTTCGTCCCCGAAACATGGGAGGAACACAAATAATAAATCTACTCAAAAGAGTAGTCCATTGGTACCATGCACATGCATTTAGCCATCCAAGAGAAAGGTGAACCCTCGATCTCGCTGGTGCCTCGCTCGCTTGAGATGGAAATTGACCGTGGTAGCTCTTCTGTGTTGATGTGTAGTAGGTGGATCTTCGCTTCTCCCTATGTATCTTGCGGGGGTTGCTGTCCTTGTGACTAACTGGTTGCCATCTTGATGGTTGTCTTGCGGGGTGATGTGGGTGATGATATGTTGAAGTTTTAACCCACAGTGTCTTCTTCTTTAATTCACCCGACTGTGGTGCCTGTCGTGGTGTCAATATGACTTCAACCACTGAATCCTCATCAGATGTGTCAACACTTGTTACCTTTTCGGCTTCCACCTCTGTTTGTGTTTGATTGTCAACCATCAACTGCTCATCATCTGATATGTCAGTCCCTGGAACATCTTCTGCATCAACCTTCGTGGACTCTACCTGTTTATTGATGGAGATATCTTGTAATGTAATTTTCTTCTTTTTATACCAAAGCTTCAGGAATTTCTTCTGCACATTGATATTTATAGTACCCATTGATTCCACCCACGGGTATCCCAAAACAAAATCCATATTATCTGTCTCTGAAGTATAAAAATTACCATGCCACACATAATTATCCATAGAAATCTTCAAATCCTTATATACTTGAACATTCTCATCATCAACTTGTGTATTTTCAATGTTTTTTGTTGGAACTTGCAATTTTTTTGCCAAATTAACATTGATGAAATTATGCCTGCAACTAGGATTTATAGAAACAATGATCTTCTCTTTTTGAATCAATCCATGAACTTGTAATAAGGATATACCCACATGTTTCTCCTTATCTTGTTTTCTAGCATGAGACCATTTGTCTAAAAGTAATTTTTCAAATTCTTCATCTGAAAGTTTGGTCAACTGCTTGTGGTCAAGTGAATTCCACCACCATTTGGCAGCCTCATCTATTAAAAATAACCACACTTTACCCCTCCAATCTGTCTTAAATATACGTTTTAATTCCTTTATGAGTTCTTCAATAGTCATACCATTATCATTCCCTGAAAAAAATGTTATGCTAGAATCCATGAATGGTTTGGAAAAAAATTCACCTACTTGGCGAAAATTTGAAAATGTCACAGTTTCGACAATATTGCTCAGAATCTCTATTATAACCTGTTTTTGGAAATGGAACAACCATTCTGCATCTGCCCATGTGATAGAAATCCTGATTCAGACACTGGAATTTCAGATCTGCATTGCTACTCTCCCGCTGTCACCCAACATTTCTGAAAAAAGATCTGATTTTAAATCAGCGATATCTCCCTCATCCGGACTCTGATTCGACTGATTTTTTTTTTTAAATTGGGTGTTTTTTCACAAAGATTTTAGATCTACAATTAGATATTGTAGATATTGCACCAATACATCTATATCTACGCCGAAAACTCGCTTCCCTGAAAAATTATCTGCAACCCCACTGATTTTTAAATTAGCGATATCTCCTTCATCCGGACTCCGATTTGACCGATTTTTTTTTTGAAATCGGCTATTTTTTCTCAAATAATACAGATCCGTAATCATATTTTTCAAATCTTGAACCAAAACTTACATATCTGATCTGAAAACGCGCCGCCCTTGAAATCCTGCAAAAAAGTAAAAAACAAATTCTCCACTTTTGTGCCCAAGAAAGTGCTCTGATACCACTTTTTGTAGCTCTGATACCACTTGTTGTATATCTAAACTGGAAATATTATAGATCTGATAAGAAAATATGAGACAATGCAAATAAACCCAGAAATAATATGAAATGATTCTTTATTATCAAAACCCTTATGGTAGGGCAACACCATACATTCACTCCTTAAGGAAGGAGAACACTTCACAAGACATATGCATGTTCATAAAAGAATACTTCTCTTCATATCTCTCCATGTGGAGTCTCTAGCCTCTATATAGGCCTCATACATACAATACCATGCATCATTACCATGGTTTACTCATACCATCAACTAATACCATGGGCCCATTACATTATTATTAACTACTTGTGGTCCCTTACATGACATGGGTTAACCACCTTATTTATTACTATGGCCCATCCCAATATTACATTATTGCCTTGGGTACCTCCCTCGGTACCCCATATTACCCCCCTAGGTATATAACAGATATTGTGCAAGTCAAATGGAGATCATATGCCGAAGTTACGACCCCGAGAAGTTGATCTACCAATTTACCCAAACAGGGCCCACAATTTGGCATTTCATCTTCTAGGGTTAGGTTTTTGGATGTTTAGGGTTTACCATTATTTCTCAACAATAAATAGGCCTTCGAGACTCATTGTAAGATAGTTCAGAGGCATGTAGCTGCCACATCTCTTCTCAGAGATAAGCTACGATCGCCCAAGCTGGTTTATTTCCATTATTTTTTGTAAGCATGTTTCAGTATTTTACGTTAATGAAATGAAGTATTATTTCTGCGGCATATCTATGTTTATGGTTATCTCTGTAATTTTTTGCATTCATATTTAAATCCGGATCAACATGACTTCCATTTTTATAGTTATAAGTTGTCATCTTCCTTGTTGCCATAATTTTGCTTTCAAATTATCTTCCCAACCTGAATGCCTTCTCCAATGAATCAGGTTCCCAAAGGAGAACCTCATGTTTGATTTTATTATTTAAATTCCCTATGAAGACATGAATCCTATGCTCTTGTAGAATATCATTTAGCATTATATTCAATTTTTGGAAGTCCTCAATGAGCTATACCATTGAACCCTTTTGTTTGAGATTTATTAATTGGCGAAAGAATTTGTTTCACTTTGTATCCTTATAATGTGCTATAAATTCCTCCATAAAAATGGACCAAGTGACAATTTGTTTACAAGAGAAAATCCATCAAGACTATACAAACTTATTGGGTTCTAAATATAAAGTTGCAACACATAACTTTTATGTGTTTTTTCACATTATGGATATCAATTATTGTCCATCTATAGTATCCATGTTATGGTATCCTTCCATCAAACTTCCTCATATTAGTCTTTGGAATATGGTGGGTCTTCATTCAAACATTAGGTTCTATGAAATCATGATTAAGATTTCCTTTGTTCTCATCATGAGTTTCCTGTACTACATTTTCGCCATTAAGAAGCTTTTTTTGTAGTGACTTTGTGCCAAATTCCTTCAAACCTTCGATGTATTTCTTTAGATATTCCATGTTTCCATTTCCATTCAATTTTTCTTATATGCCATTCATCATGTTTATCATAGCTTTGATAGTTTATGTCACATTTTGTGAGAGAGAAATTTGTTGCACTTGGTCTCGTAATTTTGATATATAATTTTGCATTTATTCCTCTTCTTTAGGAGTCATGGTCGAGATTTTAGATTTCTTAATAAGTGTTTCTATTTTCTTTCTTCGATTCATTTTGAAATAAAAAATTATATATATGCTTCACTATGCCCTTTGAATTACGTCAAATTGATTTTTCAAAGAGAAGATATGTAATTTTTAAAAAACTAGACACTCTGTTTTTCACTTTGTAGGACCTTTATATTGAATCTATTGTATCTCTGTAATTTGCGATCTGCAAGGTTTAAAATTCCATCCCGTGGTATCCCTTTGAGTGGTCACTATTATTTTGATACAAGTTTTTTGATATTTTCCACACAGGATATGGAGTTTCCTTACCATGGAGACTCGAGACAATGTGGTCTCAAACTCCCTCAAGGATTGTCTCCCTTAACTTTGCCACCCACTTCTTCCATTCATCCAAATTTTGTGCATCCGATGTTGGTGGCTTAGGAATTTCTTGATCAATGAATTCCTTAAAGCCATTTTCTCTAGCACAACCTCCATTCTCTCCCTCCAGGCTATAAAATTTGAGCTTCCTTCCAAGGCATACTCGATCCGTAAACTATAGAATGCCATTTGTTGATCTTGAAGTATGTATTGCAAATTTGAATTGCAACTGTAACCCAAAACTCGGAACTTCGAAATGTCTTTTAGTATATTGTTCTTAGCTCCAATTCCATGTAAAAAATCATTGTGATTCACACTTTCATGCAATGTACTAAAGCACAAGACAAGAATCTACTTCTACTTTCAATCGTTGGAAACCAGTAGATCAATGAAAACAATATGAACAAGAATAAGAAAAATCAATGGCACATAACACAAGATCTATAAGGGTAAAGCCATTTCTCAAAACCCCACTATCTGTATTGCATACATCTGAAAAATGTGCCAAGATACAAAGCTTTTTCTCACCAGAAAAATTCCGCACAAGTCTACTTACCTCTCTCAGCCCACAAAGCTAAGTCTTGTCCAACACTTAAACAATTCTGCAGCTCTCCAAGGCCCTAATCTCTTCTATAATTTGTAGGATAAATAACCCATATTTAAATGGAATTCATGCTTCTAGAACTGCATAATCCAAACATAGGATCAATCTTTGATACATGCATGATATTTACACTCCAACAGATAATGCAATTGACATTACAATGTCCCTACACTCTTTCCTCAACTGGGTATTCCTCATAATTTACATGCATGAGTTTTTGATGAGGGAATATTAAGCTAACTAGTGTGATACTTCTGGATGGACTAGTGCACCAATTGCCTGTTAACTTTGTATTAGTTCCTCAAACAATTTGGAAATAATTTAACTGAACATAACTTAGTAAATTGAATGATCTAATTTCCAACTCAATTTAAACTCATATTAGACACCTGAAACCTAGGGAGAACATATACATGACTACAGAAATAATTCCAACTTGAAATTCCTATGCTAATTAAGTTAGTTAAACTTAATTAACTATTTATAAGTTTCTATGAGAATAGAATTCTATTTTAATTGTAAGTTTAATACAAGGACAAATAAAACTAGAATTTCCTGTTGTCATTTCTCAACAAATGAATGAATATTTTTCCATATATATTCATAAGAAGAGGCTCCATATTAGAATGTCAGATAGAAAATCAAGAAAACCATACTTAATGACCCATGGTAGTAGGATGACTAGAAGGTTAATGACAAGGACACAAATATCCTTTCTTATTTAGATATTACTCTGATAATAATTTATTATAGGGTTTCTAAGACACCCCTTCCATGAGTCACCAATCCCTTTGTCTTCATGCCACTGGTTGATGTCTTTGCGAAGTTAGATTTTGATGGGACCTCTAAAGGTAACCCTAACATAGATGGATATGGAGGTATTTTCCCTAATGGGTTCCTAGATGATGGATGGTAGATGATATCTCCTGCTACTGTGATGTCAATCACATGCTCTCTATTAGTATTGTGCCTAGCACAACAACTTTAATATGATAGGTGTCAAATCAATGTTATCTTGTGGCTCAAATAATCATTGGGTTGTCGCACACTACTACCACAACTCCTCTATGATCCCAATGCGTGAGATGGACATCTTTTAATGGAAATTTTCATGTCCATTGGGCCTATCACCTAATAGATAGACATGTCTAACTTTGGAAAATGCTCACTAAGTCAAACAATCATATAGTTGGCTGATTCTTGATATACATAAATAGAGATGATAAATTTTCCATTACCCCGATTTCATTAATTTTCAAAGCTTCTCATATTCATTGGATCTGAGGCTCCTTCAAGAGGTCCCTCTTGTACCGAGGTTAGATTGCTTCAATCCCCAATGATTACTAGGAAAGAACAGAAAATGTTGACAAATAGTTATACCTATGATAACTAAAGGGATTTCATAATCTTTAGGCCATGTTTTCAACATTATGTTGTATACAACACCTACAAGGTCAAAAATGTGAATCATAAAAATGTTGATGCAGTTAAATCTACAATCTTTCTTCATGGTCACTCAAGGTCAATTTATCCACTAAAAGTCTCCATGCATATATTTTCTCACCCATGATGATCAAACTATTTTCGCACACATTCCTAAATCGACATTGATAATGAAATAACAATTTACATATGCATAATTCTTGCAAGGAACAATTTATTAGTTCCAATGCACAAAGATTAAAGGGAACTAGAGAGACAACACATAGTTGCATGATTTCCAAAAACCTTTTTAGGAAAAAACAAATGGTAATTGGTGTTTCTCTTAATCATGGTGAGAAGCCCATTACCTATATTAATGGAAAACTAAATGAGACTAAGAGGAAATTGTGGGCTTCTATTTATAATGGGTTAATATTCGAACATTTAATGTCTCAATCTCACCTTTTGTAGACTTTGAGGCACAACGCACTATATATTAGAAGAATACCATAGGAATCTACAAGTTTCTCCCTATATAACTACATAATATGCTTAATTAACACTTTCTTCTTCCACAAGAAATTTTTTTTTTCTGGAATCCAAATAAACTATGCAATCATAATGGCTTTATCGCAAATAAAAACCCCAACTAATAGCGACTATGGTCTTAAGATTTTGTCTCCTTCACTACCAAGTAATCTAATTTCCAACTCATGTATCTATAGGACAAAAGAATTTATGAAACCCTAGTGTTGTAGCTATTGCAACAACCCCTCCAAACATATGGAAGCCCTAAAACTTCTAGACCCCTGTATCATGTGGAGCCACTGGTGCTGCTAGGATCTTCTCAAAGAGTTTAAAAATCTTGAAGAACCATGGAAAATTCTTAGTTTTCAGCTAAGTAAAGCTAACTCACTAGTTCTTGCCTAAAGTCAATCAGTTGCAGTTTTCTAATGTGACTAAGACTAATCCTTGCAATTGTTGCAACTGAAACGACCTATGTGACTCACTAGTCGCATAGGTCATGAGGTCGCATCTATACTCTTGGACATCTATGCAACCATCTGACCATTGGGACCTCACGGCTGGATGGTCACAAGGTTGCATAGGTTTCAAGGTCACACATACCTCACTCACCCATGAACACGACCATCTCACCCTTGTCACCTTGCACATGTGGCCAAATTTATATAGGGGAAGGTCACTGAGTCTCATTCTAATAGCTCCTTTGGTCAAACAGAAGGCAAGGAAGGTCTGTGGTTTGGGGCCGTGTGCATTTTTCTCCCGGGAAGTGACCTTTCAGCTTCCTAATAATCATTATTTTCTCCCAAGTGTTTCTGTCTGCATCCCTAACCTTCTACAACACATGCCCTGGGGGTTTTAGCCCATGTTAATTGGCTTTTTCAACTCATTCCCCAAAAGAGGTTTCCCTAGCCACTTCCACTCTTCCTGGACCCAGACCTTAGCCATTTTTCAACCCTAACCTTTCCATTTGTCACGAGAAAGCCTAAACCTAGTTACTTGGAAGAATCCTAGACCTCCTAAAGCCACAATTATTTTTGCTTGATCCTCTTAAAACCTATGTCGCTCATCTTGAGACCATGATATCTCTTTTCACACGGCTTGCGACTTCACCCTGACGTGACCTTGCAACCATGCTACCCCATCAACCTGACCTGCAACTTTGAGATGCTTATCAGTCCTCGACATGTACAACAAGTCGTTTAGTCACATTTCTATCCTTGCAAACATGTGACCTAGCTCCCCTGCGACTATCCTACCACTTGCTGAAACTCCTTTTATTTTGTAGTTTTTCTTTGTTTTCATGCTGTCTCTCTCGTAGTGGGATTGTATCTTCGACATGCCACGTGACGTGGAATTTGTGTACGTATCCATCTCTTCATTCAAAGACAAAATGGCTCCCCCAACCACTAAGGCTACTCACAAAGGCTTAGTAAGGGGGTCATGGGAGGCTGACCAAGACGAGGAGCCACCCATCTTGTAAGACACACCTTGTAACATCAGTAAAACAATGAGGCACTCCTAATATAGCATCTACGAGCAGTTTTTGAAATCAGACATTTCGAAAACCCAGGAGGATTTTCAAGTATACATAAATGTCAAGAGATTAAGGCTAGACAAGGTAGCAATGCATCCCCCAGTCTTCCCATGCACAAAAAATATTGAATGGATCTTGCAAAGTAAAGATACAGATTCATGGATGATCAGGGATCATGTTGGGGCACCCACAGTAACTATCTCCCCTACGAACATCCACGCCTACTGCAGACTCCGTGAGACTTCGCCCTAACGCGACCTTTCGACTTGTGACCATGCATCCCACATCAAGGTTGCATAGGTCACAAGGCTGTACATGCCTCACTCGCCCACGAATGCGACCATGCGACCCTTGTGACCTCACACATGTGGCCAAATTTACATAAGGGAAGGTCCTCGAGTCTCATTATAACTGCTCATTTGCGCAAACAGAAGGCAAGGAAGGTCTGCGGTTTGGTGTGCACGCATGTTTTGCTCTAGGTAAGTGACCTTTAGGATTCATAGTAATCATGATTTTCTTGTAGGAGTCTCTACCTGCATCCCTTACCTTCTGCAATTTATGCCCTGGGGGTTTTAGCCCATGTTAATTGGATTTTTCACCTCATTTCCCAAAAGATGTTTCCCTGGCCACTTCCACTCTTCCTGGACCCAGACCTCGACCATTTTTCAACCCTAACATTTCTATTTTTTATGAGTAAGCCTAAACCTAATTACTTGGAAGAATCCTAGACCTCCTAAAGGAACAAATTGTTTTCCTTGATCCTCTTAAAACCTATGTCGCTCGTCTTGAGACCATCAAGGTTGCATAGGTCACAAGGTTGCAAATATCTTACTCACCCATGAACATGACCATTCGACCGTTGTGACCTCACACATGCACCCAATGTTATATAATGGAAGGTCACCAAGTCTCATTATAATCCTACGGTCACATGGAAGGCAAGGAAGGTCTGCGGTTTGGCGCACGTGCGCCTTTTTCTCCAGGTAAGTGACCTTTCGGCTTCATAGTAATGATGGTTTTCCCCTAGGTGTCTCTATTTGCATCCCTAACCTCATGCAACACATGCCTAGCCCATGTTAATTAGCTTTTTCACCTCATTTCCCAAAAGAGGTTTCCCTAGCCACATCCACTCTTCTTGGACCCAAATCTCAGCCATTTCTCAACCCTAACCTTTCCATTTTTCATGAGTAAGCCTAAACCTAATTACTTGGAAGAATCCTAGACCTCCTAAAGCTGCAAATTGTTTTCCTTGATCCTCTTAAAGGTTAGGTTTTTGGATGTTTAGGGTTTACCATTATTTCTCAACAATAAATAGGCCTTCGAGCCTCATTGTAAGATAGTTTAGAGGCATGTAGCCACCACATCTCTTCTCAGAGATAAGCTACGATCGCCCAAGCTGGTTTATTTCCATTATTTTTTGTAAGCATGTTTCAGTATTTTACGTTAATGAAATGAAGTATTATTTCTGCGGCATATCTGTGTTTATGGTTATCTCTGTAATTTTTTGCGTTCATATTTAAATCCGGATCAACATGACTTCCATTTTTATAGTTATAAGTGGTCATCTTCCTTGTTGCCATAATTTTTCTTTCAAATTATCTTCCCAACCTGAATGCCTTCTCCAATGAATCAGGTTCCCAAAGGAGAACCTCATGTTTGATTTTATTCTTTAAATTCCCTATGAAGACATGAATCCTATGCTCTTGTAGAATATCATTTACCATTATATTCAATTTTTGGAAGTCCTCAATGAGGTATACCATTGAACCCTTTTGTTTGAGATTTATCAATTGGCGAAAGAAGTTGTTTCACTTTGTATCCTTATAATGTGCTATAAATTCCTCCATAAAAATGGACCAAGTGACAATTTGTTTACAAGAGAAAATCCATCGAGACTATACAAACTTATTAGGTTCTAAATATAAAGTTGCAACTCATAACTTTTATGTGTTTTTTCACATTATGGATATCAATTATTGTCCATCTATAGTATCCATGTTATGGTATCCTTCCATCAAAATTCCTCATATTAGTCTTTGGAATATGGTGGGTCTTCATTCAAACATTAGGTTCTATGAAATCATGATTAAGATTTCCTTTGTTCTCATCATGAGTTTCCTCTACTACATTTTCGCCATTAAGAAGCTTTTTTTGTAGTGACTTTGTACCAAATTCCTTCAAACCTTCGATGTATTTCTTTAGATCTTCCATGTTTCCATTACATTTTTCTTATATGCCATTCATCATGTTTATCATAGCTTTGATAGTTTATGTCACATTTTGTGAGAGAGAAATTTGTTGCACTTGGTCTCGTAATTTTGATATATAATGTTGCATTTATTCCTCTTCTTTAGGAGTCATGGTCGAGATTTTAGATTGCTTAATAAGTGTTCCTATTTTCTTTCTTGGAGTCATTTTGAAATAAAAAATTATATATATGCTTCACTATGCCCTTTGAATTACGTCAAACTGATTTTTCAAAGAGAAGATATGTAATTTTTATAAAACTAGACACTACGAGGCTCTCTTAATACAACATCTATGAGGAGTTCTTTAAATCAGCCATTTCAGAAATACAGGAGGATTTTCAAGTATACATAAATTTCAAAAGATCAAGGTTACACAAGGTAGCAATGCACCCCAAGTCTTCCCATGCTCAAAAACTATTGAATGGATCTTGCAAAGTATATATGCAGATTCATGGATGATTAGGGATCATATTGGGGCACCCATAGTCACTATCTCCCCTGCAGACATCCACGCCTACTACAGACTCCCTGAGAGATAGGATGCTTTTAATACCAGGTGGTTCTCTAAGTTCGTGACCCTAGTGAAGGACATCCTAAGCGAATGGTGGCAAGACCCACCAAAGTTCTGGGTCAAAACTGATTAGGTATACAACACAAAGTGATTGTGCAAATTATATCAGTTAATTGTTGCAATGATGTGCTGATAATATGGAAAGGCACACTACGGCCTTTTTGACGACACCTTGGTCCCTGTCATGTATGTTGTTTCCACCCAAGGAACTATTTTTAACTAGGAAACCATCCTCTCATCATAATTGAGAACAAACATGGATGTAACCAAGCTCCTACAATGGGAAGAACCTCCAAAATTTATATGTCTTGATACGTCTTAGACGTTGTATGCTCGATATGCAACTTTGAGCACTAGATTTGCAACTGAGGCTCATTAGTAGCTTACCCCATGCATTTCCATTAGAATGTTTTCTGGGATACATCTTAAAAATGTATGATAAATGTATTCTCTCAATCTTTCATCATCTCGTTGTACCAGCTGCTATTTGTGGAAGAACCACCATGCATGTCAAAGAGGGCTATGAAAACTATGGTCAATATGGCACAATGGTTTCCCATTCAATAAGGAACATTCATCAGAGTGTTCAATACCCATAAGGCCCCTCATGGTCTACCTAGGTTCATGATAGACAAGACGCTCCTGCAAGAGGTATGCTACCAGACGACACATGGTTTTCCTAGGATATTGAACAAAGGAAAAAAGAAACCATGGCCCACTTTCCCTCTCACCATCAAAACATATGAGGTGGAAATTTCAAACATGTAGATGCAGAGGCTAAGGCATTGAAGGGAAGCCACTTTGTGACCCTAAATTACCGAACATATGATCCTAAGAAAATCTTGGCTGCCCACTGCGAAAAGGAATAATTCAACTTGTCATATTCTCATACCAAATAGGATCTCGAAGATGGGATAAAAAATTGGTATAATGCTTCAAGGGAACTTAGCGCAAGTGAGCAGAAGGCCAGGGAATACGAGCTCCTGAATAATTCCCAGGAAGACATGAGCCTCAATGAAAGAGCTTCCAACCATAAATAAAAAGCAGCACGAAGTGCCAAAAGGAACTAGGGAACGTGAGAACTGAAAAGGAAAAGAGGTAGAAGATGGCTTTAGAGACCATGAAGAGGAAGACACTAATACCACACTAGAACAAATGAATGCCACCTTATCAAGGAAAAAGAAAGAGATTTAAAGAAAAGGGAACAAGAGAGAAAATAATATCAAAATTCTAGCAACGAATGGTAGAGAAAGAAAAGGAGAAATATCTGCAAGAAAACCAACAGGAAAAAAGAAGGGCGCATGAAGAGGCAGAGAAGAGAAAACAGGGGGAAGAAATAAGGGTGCAAGAAGAGGTAGAGAAGAGAAATCAGGAAGAAGATATAAGGGTGAACGAAGAGGTAGAGGAGAAAACAGGAGGAAGATGCAGAGAATAGAAGGTAGGAGGGGAACATGAGATTAGAGAAAGATTTGAAAAATATGGAAGATGAGTTAGAGAGGAAATAAGCCCTCACAAATCAAGAGAAAAGACGACATGAAGAATAACTAAGGAGTAACAAGGAAATGGAAGTTGAGGAAAGTGAACAAGGAGAGACTAGCAAAATAGATGACCTAGGTACAAGAGCAAGTTAACTTCCCTGATTAGACATGTCTCTTACCACTCCCCTCACGCATGGGCACTTCCCATTGCAAGAAATAGGTATCTTGGAGGGAGAGGAGGAAGAGGTCCTAGATCTCATAATGCTCACTTTCGATGAAGTAAACCTCAAAATTGAGCAAGAAAGAAAAAAATATTGTGCCATGAATCCAACTAAGCCTCTATCAGTAACCATGACTAAGGATATTGTGCATAACATTATAGCAAACATGCAAATAATTACCTCGACTGGCACAACTTTTTTTGCCACGACAGAACACAATTATGATCTTCAGAATAGGCTTTACGCATCCAAACTAAGGGCCACCATGGTGGAGTAGGAGAAAAGAAAGGTGGAGGAAGAGAATACGACACTCTGTTTAGTTCATACAAGTGCATCTGAATTCCATGAAGCAATCAAAGAAGAAATAAAAAATTGATGGGAGGCCATGGCAGTAGACTATTAAGAGATGTCCAAACTGCATCACATAATCGCCCCAATTGTGACAATCCAATCCCACACAAAGATAAGAGTCGCGATGCTTAAGGAGGCTATGACTACTTTGGATAAGATACACAAATGGTCTATCAAGTTCCTAGGAGCACCAACGGTGTTCCCGAAGAAGGATTAGATCATCATGCAGAATACCAAGGTTCAACTCCACGTGAATTCAATCTAAGGGAAAATTGACCAAAGAAGCAGACAAGGTATTCTTATCCTACAATCATCTGTTAAGCAACTTAGAATCTATGATCCAACTTCATGGGGTACACTCTATAGGAGAAGTCAGACAGGCGAGGAAGAAGGATGAGATATCTAAGGAAGTATAGACATTTGTAGAGACATATAAACAACCATCCTGTACAAAAGACATGCCAATCAACAAAGAAAATATCACACGTTATGTGGTAGAACCAGTGCAGATCTACACCAAAATGGTTACCTTGAACAACCAGGTGCATGTCATCGACCACCGTTATCCCAGATGCACTTGAGTGCCTCCATCAACATGATGAAGATCAGCCACAGATCACTCCCATCAGACAGGAATACAACCTATGACACAAATATTTAACAGGACAACCTTGCCTCGACATTCTGGAACTTTCCATTGCTAAATAAGTGAATTAGGTTGATAGCTTATTTTTTGTGATGTATCTACTTGAGTAGCATAGAACATTTTGTGAATATGAAAGGTCATGTTGAATACAAGAATTCATCAGGTAGATGAAAAGTCACCAGGAAGTTCAAGAGTCAAGGGTAGGCCAAGAGTCACCCTCACCCTATAAATACACCCTCATGCCTCATTTGTGAAGGACCTTTTACTGAGGACTTTTTCCGAGATATATATACATTGCTAAAGAAAATTTTTGCTCTTCTAACTTATGTGAGTGATTGTATGTTTCCACTGTTGGATTCCCTCGATCATTATGTTCTAATGCCACTAGTATTTTCTTCACTCGATGGATGAGATGTTCCTAAGAGCTCTTTCATATGTCGTCTCCTCATATGTTTTCTCATACTACAAATATCGTGTTTCTTTGTGTCTTCTCTTAAGAAAGCAATTTCTTAGTTGTGTAGAAATTATGCTTAAGACATTAATTTTTATTATTCATGCCACTTATTTATATGATGTATCATCAAGTGAAGGGCATGAAGGACCTGACTTTTAACCCTCAATATTTAGCTAATATGAAAGTCTCAGAATGCCATATGATGCTAAATATAAATTCTCTATGAAGAATGCTTTGAGAAGTGAGAAATAATATGTTGTTTTTCACAGAAACTATTATTTGTAACTTAGAAGAAGTGTAGGTGTAGGAACTCTAAATATATGAGCTCTCTTTTAAGTAATTTTAACTTCATTCACATAGGTAGAAAAGGACCTGCAACTTTATTACCATACTTAAAGGAAGGGAGACACATAATGACACATAATAAAGAAATTACAGAATCATACCCAACAATGTGTGGAAAACTCTTGATTCTTTCATTATTCATCAATTTATCAAGAATACAATAGCATAGTCCCTAGGTTCTTCAAAATTCAAACCTTTTTCCTATAATTTTGCTACTTTTTATACATCATGGGACAGTTGTTAACTACTATAATTATCAAACTAGTTAACTAACTCCTAACTGTCTAAAGTAAAAGTCATTACAAAATATTACATTGGAGGGTAAAAGACACCTCATTCATCTCAAGAAAACGAAATAACAAGAAGTAAGAGAAATTGGAGTATGATTGGTGATTTTTGCTCACTATTTGAATCTATGGCTTGAGTATTTGGTCGTGTTGTTGCATCTTTGGTCTGGTCTATCATCCATTCCTTGCACTTTCACCATAATGGTACATTTGACTTTGGTGATTCCTCTAACTTATCAAGTGTTATTCTATAAGTTGTGATCCTACCATAAGTAGCCTTGTCAGTAAAGAGAGTCTCCACCATCCAGAAAAGATTAAAATATTTTTTCAGGTAGTTCACAATGGTGGCTCCTTTTAATAATGTTGTATTTTCATGAGTGTCATCAACTTTGCTTTTTGCCTCAACGAGCAAAGTCTCATATGTTTTCCATGGCAGCAATTTTCCCCGTTGATCCTAGCAATAATGAAGTCCAGCCCCAACCCTTTTATCAAACAAGATTTTAAAATTTGAAACTGCTTCCTTCATCTCCTTTAACGTCTTCTCAGCAATAATCATGTAGATGTTTCTAACAATCATGTTATTAATATCAATTGCACATGATTTTCTGTCTGGCATGTCATGTTCCTTCAATTCCGTAGTAGATTTAGAATTGATGAAATCTACGATCCTCTTTGCAAACCTTGATCTATCTAGATCTCTTTTCTTTTTTTAAATGACCACATCTTCCATATACTAAACTAGTTCTTTTTATTCAGATATAATCACAAGAAACTCCCAAATTCCGCTGATAACCTCAATGACTTCATCCCATAGGGTTTCTTTGTCTTGAATTAAGGACATATTTCCCTTCATTTTCTCCTTTATCCTTTTGATTTCATCTTCATCCTTCAAGAGATCTTCCCTGTCCTTCTTTGCATTATCTTTCTCCGTTCTTGCTTCTTCTTCACTTAAATCTAGTAGCTTGCAAGTTGTTTCCAATTCCCTGTGGGCTTTCTTTACATCACGTTCAGCCATTTTAAGCTTTGTTCCCAACTGTAAAACTCGTGTTGTTGGATCATTTGTGTTTGCTAGAATTACTATTGTACAAACATGAGTGTCCAACTGTTGTTGCAGCTTCTCCAAAGATTTCTTAAGTAAAGAAACTTCTTTAGTCTTCTGCAACACATACTGTAGGAGCTTTTCATTTTCATTTTCTACTTTAGCTCTCCTTGCAGTGATTAGATGCTCACCTTTAGGTATATTCAACTTATTTTTCAAAGCCCAAATCTATGACTTGCTAGATTGCAATAATTTATGAACAACAGGCTGGTCATTAGGATTGAGGCATACTTTAATGATAATCTTCTTTAGCTCATCCACCTGAGCATTCAAAGATGTGGAGTTGGCTTTCTCCACCTTTAACTACTGAATCACCTTATTTACAATTTTTTCTGCCTTGAAAACTGCTACATTTGTCTTATGTAGATTAGTTGCGATCAATTGCCTAGTTTGCATATGAAAATTGATATTGTCAAGCATTGGAAGCTTGTGAGTGTCAAAAATTTAAGTTCATAGTCTTGAAATTGCTAGTAGACCCCACTGATATTTCAGTAGGATGAGGAAAAGAGATTTTAAGTTGTCTCTTATCCGAATCCATGGCAGATAGCAATCTAGTTTCTTCAGGAGTTACCTGAGACTCATCTTGAGCAACCATATTTAACATCATCTTTTGATTTCTCTTAGCTATCTAAGAAAACATACTTTGAATCAATGGAACCTGATCATGAACAGTGTTAGGCCCCTAAACTACTAGTGTAACCCCTTATTGTGATTAGTACAAGCCCATTATTATATTTTTGTACCCATGTAGTCCCCATATTGTTACTGTTCTGCCCCATAGAAGCCCACTATTGTTATTATTTTTCCCTTACATTATTATTGTTATGTCGGCTCTAATTATATTATGAACCCTTAGACTTCTATATATAGAAAGGAGGTCTTGTCATTTGTATCATCCAAGAATTGTTCATTTGTGTAATGTAAAGGAGGTTTCCCCCTCGAAGAGGCTTGTTTCTAAGGCGTTCATCTATCTTTTCTATCTTTTTGCGAGTTGGTTCCATAAATATGGTATTAGAGATTTTGATTCTAGGATTCTGCTGCTCTGAACAGGTCATCGTGCCATTTTAGCTATACATGTTTTTTAGCAACATTTCAGAAGCTATAAAACAAGCCCATTTGAGACGAAATAGCGCTAAACCTCGAGTCTGAATTTCAAAGATTGTCTCGCTATATTTTTGGAGATATTATCTCAAGAAGTTAGGGTTTTGGCAAGCTCCAAAATTTAAGCTAAAATAGGTCATCATGGGATGTTCGTTATAACTCTTTCACTACGAAGTTTCAGAAGCTAAAAAAAAAACCAATTTGAGAACAAATTGTTCTAAATCTTGGTTCCAAATTTAGATCCTTTGTCGCTACATTTTCAAAGATATATTCTGAGGAATTTAGGGTTTTTGCATACCCCCAAATTACATTCCAAATAGGCCACCGTGGGAAAATCTTCATAACTTTCTCTCTGAGCATCAAATTGAAATTTCATAAGAAGTTTCAATAATAGGATGGACCATAGTTTTCTGTGTATCGGTTTCAGGTGCTAAGGTTGAAACAATGACATGAGGAACTTAGTACAAGTTCTATCTATTGAAGCAATCTATATTAGGTCACTGTGGGATAACTGGTGTAACTCTTTCTTGGATAATCAAATTCTGATCAGACTTACGGGATTAGAAATATAACTTAGAGAGATACCACAGGAAGAAATTTCAGAACTTGGAGATCTGAAATTACAGAGTTACAGTTGTTTCAAGATCGAGCTGGTTTCATAACAAACAGGTTCTCTAGAAGATGGGGAATCAGGGGCACCTTCTGTCTCTCCTAATTAAATCACTAAACTAGGTTGTGTTAAAGACATTTCATCCTGAAGCTTGGTCCTTTTTGTTGCTTCAGATTCTTCCTCGTCTAGATAAATAACTTCCTTTCTAACCCTCTTGACCTATTTTTCTATAATGCTAGGGTTTCAATCTCTATCCCATGAGTGTTTTGCAAACCTCCATTTGCCAATTTCTCTATTTCAAGTCTACTTTCATGTACAAAGGCTGAATAACCATTCTCCAGTCTTATTTTTGAAATAATTTGATTAGGGTCATAAGCTCGCTCAACCGCTTGTAACAGACACATGTCATTCAAAAATCTTTCAACCTCCTCGGCAACCTGTCTAGTGTTTACAATGAAGGGTCCTAGGGTCCTAATTTTTTAGGAAACTTGAAGAAGAAGACTTTATTCATAGGAACAAAATGAACTTGATCAAGATTTAAGCTTTGCCTAATAAATTCAAGGGAAAGAAGCCTCATTGGCACAAATTTAGGTAATCTATAAGGCTTGACAAAGGCTCCATAAAGCCTAATCTCTGCATGCTCTTCAAAGATGAACCAATATCAACATGTCACATCCTTACTCAATTGAAGACACTCTTGAACTTGAGGAACAAAGATTGGGGGTAGGCTTCCATTCAAAATGTTATAAACAACTAGAAGGAATAAAAAAGTAAAATCAAATAAACCATTATCTCTTGGATCACCCCTTATCAGGTTTGTCCAAAATACCACTGACCGTTTCTTTTTTTTGATGTCAACAACATTTAGCCCCAAATCAGAAAAATCTTCAGTATTTTGGTACAAAAATAAATAAGTAATTACTGGAGGAAATTTGAAGGAACCACTAAGAGGTAAAGTCATAAATTAAGTATTGATAGCATCTACCTAGAAAGCTGGAATGTCTAGTACTATCTCAAGCTTTAACATTAAGGATAAAAATCCCAACACAACTTTATCTACCTACTTCGAGTGTTCTTTCACTAGAATCTTGGAAATTGCTTGCAACACAAGTATTATATCAACTGCAATTTTTTCTAAAGAGAAGAGATTACCATCGAGGGAGAATTGACCAAATTTAGGGGCCAACAAATAGGTGACACGAGAGAGCTCCTGAGGAGACATGTTATCATAATAAGAAATCAGGGATTCTTTAGTAAAGGTGGTGTAAGTTCCAAACACATGGTCATTCATAAATTAGTGTATTAACTATGAGGTTACTTGAAAAACATTCTCCCCTAATTGATTCATTATGAAACACTTCTTCGGGTACATTGTTGAGGCTAGCCATTGAATAAATTTAGGAAATAAATGAGTTCCGGGAACAAAAGAAGCTAGAACACCTAACCTAACCATTTCCATGAGTATATGGGACTTCTTATGGTTTAAAATGACCTCTTGATCCAGTGAATGATTTTTAATTATATAGAGGGTATCATAAATATCTTGTTCAGCATCCATTAATGGGGTATGGATAACTGATGAGGAACTTAATTGTTTGGCCATGGTCACTGTAGGTGGCAGTTGTCAGGACGGTTGCTGACTCAGACTACTGAATAGGATTCAAGGTTGCTTAGTACTAAACAAAAGAATAACGTGACAGGGTTTCTCTTGTCTTTTTTACATATAATAATAAAACGGGGGTCAAAAACTTGTAATTATTGTAACTAATTAATGGAGTGGTAGATGAGGTGATGGGGTAAGGTGGATGATGTGGATGGTAATGAATGATGGTGGTGGGTTATGTGGAAGAGATGATATGGAGTGGAGAAATGGGGGTGGCCCACTGTGGGGCTAGGGAGTGTATAGGATGTTCATCGGCCTTGAACCTCACCAACAATCTCAGGCCATAGATCTCGGTCAAATACCTTGATGTCATGGTCAACTATGGGAGTTGAGCCTAAGTTATAATGCATGATCATTGATCCCCCACATAACACTTTACCTACTTCTCAAACCCATGCTTTCTTAAATATTAAGATACTACTCGATTTTTAATACGGATCAGGGCCCCACCATTCATCGAATGTGAATGCCATAAAAAATATAAAACAAATCAGTACTTTCAGACCTTCACATTCTCTTTTTATTTTATTTCTAGAATATAATATTTACATGGCGATGTATGCTACAACACTTCGTACGAATGGTATTTGATTCACTAACTATATTCTTGTGTTGGTGAACTATTTCGTTGGTATTGGTATAATCTATTTTGACTGCAACATTATTTATGTCGTAGATGTTTGATCGTTGTGAGTTAATTTACAATTGTTAAGCACTTTATATTGGAAAACATGAGTATTATTTGAAGTCTACTAACAGTAAATTTACATAAGGTTTATGTTCTTTATAGTCTAACTATTCATGGCTTGTGTGGCATAACAGATTTGTTAATTATTTCCTTGTACTTATTGAGGTCCATGCTTTCAATTGAGTTCATATTTCACCTACATCCGAGGCAAGCTCAACACAACTGAATGATAGTTGAGCCTACATACTAGAAGGGATCCCTATTGCAAACGTTGTAGGCTCTAGTTGGGAATCTATACTAAGGAGATCCCCTTTGCTGTTGGCAGAAATTCCAGCCCATCAAACATATTTGGCGCTAGAAGGAGGGCCACGGAAAGTACTAATCCATGACCTCACACTGAAAGTTCTCATCAAGGTAGTAACCAAACTTGCCCCCCCATGCCCCTTGAAATACCATACAATCCCCCTTATGGGTTATCCTTCACGAGGCCGCATCAACATGATTCCCAACTTCCCCCTCTTGATGATGCTCTCGGAGGAGAGGTACTCCCCATGTTCGAAGTCACACGTGAACAGATCATGGACCTGTGCCATATTACTCAATAGTTTGCCAGGGATCTGAAATACATTCCTGCCACTAACTGCTTATCTGATCCATGCACCTCCATGTTTCATGACACACATCAAGACATCCTCGTTAACTCCATATCACTATTAATCGACGTAGCTTTGGATGACTATGTAGACACTGTTGATAGGCTATCTATAGAAGGGTTGGATAGTCATCCTAAAGATGAGAAGGTGACCCTAGGAATACCATCACCGGTGAAAATAATTGGTCACAACATGAGGAGACGCAGGGAAACGATTGAAATCTCACTGAAGAGACCCCAATTAACAATCAACCTCTCACTGGGGGTACTCAAGGGATCTTAGGACGGGGAACCAAGTATTACCTTAGAAACTATATAAACTTGTAAAATAATTAGCATATGATGAGAAACTTGAGGAATACTAGGAATGTGAGAAACACTAGGTTTCTAGGACACCTAAGAGTGCCTCGAGGAGAAGGCAGGCAACCCCCTCACACCAACATGGGATTAGGCATAGATAGCAAATCAAAAAGTAATTACCATTGCCTCATTTTCTACCCTAGTGGAAATTGATGGTAAGAACCGATAGCATGGATGGATCAATCCCCATTAAATCTTAGAGGCCAATTGCATGACATTCCTTGCCACTATGCGAAACACCACCCAAAGTTTGACCTTGAGAAGGGCACCTCAACTACGACCATATTAGAAATTTCTACTTAGCATTGCAAATGATGAGGGTCCAATATGATAATGTACCATGTCATTTATTCCCTCACACCCTTGAGAATAAAGAAGCCACATGGTATCAGTCGCTTCTTGTCACCTCCATCCGAACTTGGGATGAGTTCTGGAAAACCTTCCTTGAAAAATTTTTAGAAGAAAAGACACCTTTTATGCTCCTCATTGAACTCAACACACTAAAATGTAATAAGAAAGAGAAGGTCAAATATTTCAATCAATGTTTCAGCAACATTTTGAATAAGTTCCCTATGGACATAGCCCTCGATGATTCCATCACAATTGATTATTAAACGAGGGCCCTATCTTACGATATTGTTGTGTTCATTAAACGTGAAGCAAACCCAGCCTGGTAGAGAACTTTGCTATTGTGCTTGAAGTCAAAAAGGACCTCCTCTCTATCAGTGTCATAGAGAATCAGTCCCAGGAGGATGAAAAAGCCTCAAGGAGGAAGAATCCGGCCTCATCAAGTAAAACCATAGACAAATATTCCTTCGATTTTTAGGGGCTAGCCAAATCCCTAAATTAGTTTACTAATGAAGTGTCTAAATTAAAGAGAATAACCAGTGATGCTTCAGGAGGAGAAAAACCCGCTAAACCATTTTTTTGGAAAACTAACAATCTCTACCCTCATATGTTGCAAACATCCAACTCAAACTTCAATGTGGAGGAGCTAGGAAAAGATAACTTTTTCAAATTCCATCAGACATCCCACTCAGAGAAGACCTGTCTGTAGTGGCTCCATAATATGACTGTCGTATTCATCCAACTATTAGAGGATTGGGTTGTTGGAGAGGGTGAAGCAAAAACTAACAATCCTGAGGAGGACAACTGCCTTCCGAGTGATGATGCTCCATCTGCTATGTTAACCCTTGAGGTCATTTGTGGGTGGGAGTTGTTGACTCCTCAAGAGGCCATCGCCGAAGATACTCCCTCCAAGACCCCAAAAAGTTACAACCTTAGGATTAAACATCTCGTGTTTGAAGCTACTCTGGAGGATAAGAAAAGGGCATTTCTACAAAGGATTCTACCCCACACCAATACCAACTGGTCATCCACTTCTACAATTAGAGGGATGAATGACTTATGCTCTAATGAGTCACCAGCCAGTACAAAATGAGACTCATCCACACCTAGAAGTTTTTCCAAAGGGGTGACGGATAAAAATACCTTGGCAATGAAACACTTGACACAAAAGCCTTCATCATTAGAATTATATTATAATATTATCGAAGCTTTGAAGAAGACTCTAGCTAATATCTCATTATACAAGTTATGCAAGTTGACTAGTCAACATGAGTTGATTGCCAAAGCCTTCTCCATCTCTCCTACCCCTTCAAAACTCTCCACATCGAGCGAGGGGAACTCCACAGGCCAATCCCTAGCTATGATTGACCTACAAGACATAGTGAACACCGAAAACCCAAACTCAAGAGGCTCGACACCGCCATTCCTCTTAACCTTCAGGATGTTCAAATCTAATGTTCACAAGTGCGTCATCGATCCTAGTGGACCAACTAGCATCATTCGCTGGTCAATATGCAAGAAGCTAAATATCTAACCAGAGAAAACTGACACCAAAATCATCCAACTCGACAGGTCTCAAGTTTTGGATATGGGAGAATTATATAATGTTATCATTCAGTTATCTTCTGATTCTCAAGTGCACTAGTGCATTGACATAATCGTTGTAGACATTCTAGAAGCCTACGGTCTTCTTCTTCGTATTGATTGGCCCTGTATGCTTCAAGGCTACTTAGCAACATATTGGTCCCACTTATGGCTACCTTACAAGGGATTAAATAACTAGATAAGGGTCAATAATGAGCCTTTCGTGAAGCATACTATAACTGACCTAGAGGGCTCTAACACCCCATTTAGCTACATGCAACAAGATCTGCGAGTGTACTTCCTAGAGTCCTTGTTAGGATACTATCAACCTTAGACATCAACCGTTTCCCCAAATACCCAAACTGAAATTCTCATGCAAACCCCAAGCCTCGATAATGAAGTATGTGCCTTAAACTTGCATACGTCGGGTTTACCCTCCCTTAGTACTAGAACACGGATGTTATATTAAGACAGATATAAAACTAATGATGGAGCTCAAGCAGGGTGCATCCTGCTAGACCCCAAGGGGAATAGATTATTGATCTCTTATGGTTTAGAGTTCCAATGCACCAATAACACTGCAGAATATGAGGCCTCAATCCTCGGCCTAAAAATGGCCATTGACCTAAAAGCAGATTGCCTAAAGGTAATTGGGGATTCTTAAATTATTACAAGCCATGTACAGAATACAATTCACTATTTGTCCCCGCATCTCAAGAATTACAAGAAAAAGTTATGGCATCTCATAATTTCATTTAAATATTGTGATATCATTTCCATTACTAGATTTAATAATCCCACTCTTGACAATTTAGCTAATGCTGGAGCTAGATTCACACCTTTTAGGGATGGGTTTTCTATTGAAATGATGTATAAAATGGTAGTGCTCGATAACATAAATAACTTGTGCATTTTCAATGATGACCCAAAGATTCCAGAGTTCATGACAAATGCGGAAGTGTTCAAAGATGCAACCATTGATGAAGTGGAATATGAGAGGTCACTATAACAAGAATTGGATTCGTGTAAGGAAACCCCTACCTAAGGAGGTGGTGAGGTTAGATAAATTGTTTGACCTCCAAAACCATTTTGGAGGCTCGTCGAACAACAACACTCATAGTTCCCCTCTCCTACACTAGTAGATCAACCTCGGGACTGACTCTCACCCCAAATGTGTCAACATAGGCCTGGGATGCACCCAAAGGAAAGAGATGAATTCATTAGCCTATTGAAAAGGTGCCGCAATATTTTTTCTTGTACATATGACGACTAAAAAACTTACAATACTCAAATTATTTAGCATACCATCCCTAAAAAATAAGGGGCCAAACTGTTTCAGCAAGGATTGAGGAAGGTGCATCCTATAGTAGAACCCCTCATCCAAAAGGAACTCAAGAAATTGTTAGATGCTCGCATCATCTTGAAGGTTAAACACTCTACATGGATATTCAAACTGGTGCTAGTACCAAAGAAATCTGGGGAGATACATCTATGTGTAGATTTACAGAACCTCAACCAGGCATCAGATAAAGACAACTACCCTATCCCCTTCATGGAGTAGATCGTCCAAACCATATCAAGATACAAAGTTTTCTCCATGCTAGATGGCTTCTTTGGTTACAATAAAGTCCTCGTAGCTGAACCTGATTGGATCAAAACAACATTCCAAACAAGGTGGGGGACATTTTCATTTCATCGTATGAATTTCAGGCTAATAAATACTGGGGCAACCTTCCAGAGAGAAATGGATATCACCTTGCAAGGTCTTATGATTCAAGGTGTGGTGGTCTACCTAGATGATGTCACCATTTGAAGAATATTTTCAAAATATGTCAGAAATATGGAATCTCCCTCAACCCTATGAAGAGTATATTTGCAGTTTTCAAAAGTAACTTGCTTGAACATATAATCACAAAGAATGGAATCACCATAAATCCTGACTGTGAAAAGCTATAGAATAGATCCCTTAGCCGAGCACCAAAAAATGTATGTAATATTTCCTTCGAAAAATTAATTTTCTTTGCAAATTTATTTCATATTTTGCACAAATTGTCAAACCTTTACAAAATATGATAAAAAAGGATGCAATATTCAAATAGAATATAGATGGAAGGTAATCTTTTAATCGCATTAAAATAATAATTGTGGAGTCTCCTCACTCTCCAACGTAGAGTTCAACAAGGACTTTATATTATACTCTTTCTCCTCAGACTTGTCATTGGCCGTGATCCTCACACAAAAGAATTGCGACGATGACGAATGACCTATGTCCTTCATGACTACACGGATCCAAGGTGCAGAGATAAATTACTAAAATTCATAAGCAGGCATACATAGTCTACAAAGTGGTGAAACACTTCAAACCGTGTCACAGTAATGCTTCCACACCCCACCATCGTATCCCTCTTCATGCAATAGGAACTAGGTGAGAGGAGAGCCAACTAGATGACTTCCTACCTAGAATACGATTTGGAGTTCAAGCCCTCCCACACTATGAAAGGGCACGGGTTCTGCAAACTAGACGTCAAGGCAGCTGATAAAAAAAATATAGAGTCTAATCAACTAGTCCCAAAGAAAGAATGGTGGGAACATGAAATAAAAATGTATCAAAATGAACTTCTCGTCCCACATGACTCCTCTTCATGGTACTCTGATTTAAGGCAATACCTAGTGCAAGCATCTCTACCCAAGACCACATCCACCAAACAGAAGAGAGTCGTTGGGCTTAAGACAAGCTCATTTCAAATGGTTCAAGGAAAACTTTTCAAAAAGCACCACCTCTGCGTACTACTAAGATGTTTACAATACGATGAGGCTCAACAAGTGTTGAAAGATCTACATGATGGACCTGCAGGAGGTCACTATGCAATCGACACCGTGGGCCATAAGATCATGCGGGCAGGTTTATACTAACCCACATTGTTCAGGGGCACAGATGCCTATGCTGAGAAATGTCCCATATTCCATAAGCATGCAAGTAGGCAAGCGAGATCACCTGCTCCACTCCAACCCTTAGCAGTTGAGGAGCCTTTTTAGAAATGGGGGTTGGATATCATAGGTGAGATCATGTCAAACTCATAAAAAAAAACAGGTATATACTTATAGCCACCGACTATTTCACCAGGCAGGTAGAGGAAAGTCCATTACAGAAGGTTAACAATGACGAGGTAATATATTTCATTAATCAGTACATCATTGCTAGGTTCAGTGTTCCAACCTCACTTGTCTTTAATAATGCTACATATTTTTTGTCTTTAAAACTGTATGATTTTTTTTCGAAAGTAGTATCATGTTAAAACATTCAAGCAACTACTACCCTCAGGGTAATGGCCTAGTAGAATCAACCAATAAAATGCTCATTTGCATCCTCAATAAAACCTTGCTTTCTCATTAAAGCAATTGGCACAATGCACTCAGTGACAGCCTTTGGTCCGACTGGGTTACCCCCAAACCATCTGTTGGTACATTCCACTACTTCCTAGTGAAAAGAAGCCATCATGCCACCTAACCTATACCTCGTAGCCCTCAAACTAATCCAAGTGTCTCAAGGCTCCCCGTGCCCTGTCATTCAAAGCCGTATCAATACCCTTGTGAGGTTGGAAGAGGAGAGACTACAGACTAAAGAGAAATTTCTCATTTATCAAGCCCAGATTAGGACATGGTTTGACAAGAAATATACAAGGTCATGCGAGTTTAATGTGGGAGATCTAGTTTTTAAATGGGATTGGGCCCACGAAGATAGGGGAAAGCATATGAAGTTCCAAGATTTGTGGATTGGCCCCTTCCAGATCAAAGAGAAAATTGGCCAACACATATTCAAGTTGCAAACCTCGGGAGGGTGAGTAGAACCCCTCTGTGTGAATGACCAAGACCTGAAGTTCTATTTCACCTAGTGGCCCCAAGATTGGTAGCCCCATATTCTTCCATAGCCTGATTTTTGTTTTCCTAGATAGTCGTCGCTTTCCTTTCAGTATAGTTTGTTGTTTCATTTCCCTTCAGGATAAGTTTGAGATGGTAGGTAGAGGATATAATGACCCTACACATTGGTTCCCATAGATGTTCTACAGAACTATTTTTAAACAAGAATTAAGTTGCAGAAAATAATCTAGTGTGCCAGATTAGCATTAGTGGGGAACTCGAAGGTACACACAACCTTCGTTCCTGTTTGCATCGGTCTGTTCCATATGCTTAGATGGCTCATAACTTGTGAATTGTTCTAGATCACCCCTAGTACTATGAAGGAAGGGGATACTTAAGAAACCTTTTGACCATACATATATTTCGGGAAAACAATAAGGTGTCTGAAAAACCAGAAACAACCTCTTTCCAAGTCAAATAATTCAGGATCCCTCATCCGCCCAGGCTTTAAGCAACCATCAAATAAGTGCAGATAATAATATACAAATAGGTGCTAATGAGCACATCCATTCATTCATAATAAGGGCTAAATGATCGAGAAATGCTTCCCGCACAAAGAGGTGAGGCAACGACTCCACCAGTGTATTGACCAGGGTTACTCGCAGTGGGGAAACATTTAAGATTTCTAGACTCCATTGGGGTACTTTTCAGGCTTGCTGGCATTGGGGCAACACTAGAGTACCATGACTGCTATATTGAAAAAATTTCAAGCTCATATTATAACTTCAAGTTTCCTTTTCCTTCCCAGGATAGCAACAGGTAGTACCCTAGCTTGTGTGATAATGACCATTTTTGGCAAGATGGGAAAGCCAACCGGTTCAAAGGAGAGAACCAAATACCATTAGTGGGACCCAAATCTCCATAAATAAATACTTATTTAAGTCCCCTTGATCTAGGCTAGAAGGCGTCATAGGTCCTGGAGTCTCCCAGGGAATCGCCAATTGTTGTAGTTACTACAATAACCCCTTCAAAAATATGGAAACACTAAAATTTTCGGAGCCCCTGTATCATGCAAAGCCACCGACACCACTAGGATCTCCTCAAAGAGTTCACCAATCTTGAAGAACCTCGTAAAATTCTATAATTTCAACTTTGTAAAGCTAAGTCACTAGTTACTACCTAAGGTTGGTCGGTCGTAGTTACATAATGGATGTAAGTCTAAATCTTGCGACTGATGTGACCTGTGTGATTCACTAGTCGCATAGGTCACGAGGTCACATCTATCTCTCTTGGACATCAATGTGACCATGTGACCATTGTGACCTCGTGGCTGGATGGTTGCAAGGTCGCACATACCTCACTCACTCATGAGCGCAACCATTCAACCCTTGCGACGTTGCGACTATGTGGTCACAAGGTTGCATAGGTCGCAAAGTCGCATGTGATACCCATGCAACCTTGCATGAGCGACCAAAGTTATATAAGGCAAGGTTTCCCATTCTCATTATAACTTCTTTTTTGGTCATATAGAAGGTGAGGAAGGCTTGTGACTTGGCCATGTGTTTTACTCCAGGTAAGTGACCTTTCGCCTTCCTAGTAATCATGATTATTTTCCCAGGTGTCTTTGTCTGCATCCCTAGCCTTCTGCATCCCATGCCCTGGGAGTTTTAGCCCATCTAACTTTTCATTTTCACCTCATTTCCCAAAAGTAGTTTCCCTTGCTAATTCCACTCTTCCTAGACCCAGATCTTGCCTATTTTTCGACCTTAACCTTCCAAGTTTTCACTGGTAAGCGTAAACCTACTTCCCTGAAGAATCCTAGACCTCATAAAGCCACAATTTTTTTTCCTTGATCCTCTTTAAATCTATCATGTGGCTTGAGATCACAATATCTCTTTTCACGCAACTTTGTGACTTGTGACATTGCCATGACGTAACCGTGTGACTTGCGACCCTGTGTCCTCCATTGACTTGTGACTTGTGACCATACTACCCCATCAACCAAACGTGTGACTTTGTGACCCCCAGTAATATATGAGCTCTATTAATCTATGACCTATACTACAAGTCACTTAGTCGCATTTTTATCCTTGCGACCTTGCCACTTGCCTCCCCTACGACTATCTTACCACCTCCTAAATCTTCTTTTATTTTGCAGTTTTACTTGATTTCATGTCGTCTCTCTCATCGTGGGATTGTATTTTTTACATTTCAAGCGTTGTGGACCTTGAGTGCATATCCATCTCTTACTTTGAGGATGAAATGGATCCTCGACCACTAAGGCTGCTCACAGAGGCTTAGGAAGTGGGTCATGGGAGGTTGACCAAGACGAGAAGCCACCCTTCTTTGGGGACATACCTTGCAAAATTATTAAAACCACAAGGCTCTCCTGGTACAACATCTATGAGGAGTTTTCAAACTTAAACAATCTGGAAACCCAAGAGGAAGGTGCAGCCCACATTAGAACCCCTCATCCAAACGGAACTCAAGAAATTGTTGGATGCTCACATCATATTCAAGATCAGGCACTGTACATGGGTATCCAATCTAGTGCTAGTACGAAATAAATATGGAGAGATACATATGTGCATTGATTTATGAAACCTCAACGAGGCCTCAGTTAAAGAAAACTACCCTATCCCCTCCATCTAGAAAAACCTCCAAATTGTCTCGGTATGCAAACTATTCTCCTTGTTAGATGGCTTCTCTGGTTACAATTAGCTCCTAGTAGTTGAACCCAATCAGATCAAAAAAACATTCTGAATAAAGTGGGGGACATTTGCATTTCAACATATGCCTTTCGAGCTAATAAATGTTGGGGTAACCTTCCAAAGAGCAATGGATATCTCCGTACAAGGTGTCATGGGTCAAAGCTTGGTGGTCTACCTAGACGATGTCACCATTTTCTGAAAGAAAAGGGGTGATCAGTCCAACATTCGAAGTAGATTTTTTAAAGATGTCAGAAATATGGAATCTCCCCCAACCCTAAGAAGAGCATATTCACATTTTTCGAAGGAAACTTGCTTTTTCACATCATCACCCAGAATCAAATCACCGTAGATCATGACCATGTAAGAGCTATAGCACAAATCCCCTGACCAAGCACCAAGAAAGGTACGCAATCTTTCCTCAAAAAATATAATTTTCTTCACAAATTTATTTTAGATTTTGTGCAAATTGTCTAACTTTTATTGGATATGATAAAAAGGATGCAATATTCAAATGGAATCGAGAAGAAAAGGAATCTTTTGAATTCATTAAAAGAATAATCGTGGAGGATCCTTCCCTCTCCAACCCAGATTTCGGCAAGGACTTTATATTTTACACTTTTACCTCAGACCCGTCATTGGTCCTGCTCCTAAAACAAAAGGATTACGACCACGATGAATGACATCTATCCTTCGTGACTACAATTCTCCAAGGTGCAAAGATAAATTACTTGAACATTTTTAAGGAGGCATACAGAGTCTACAAAGCCATGAAACACTTCATACTATACATCCTAAAAAACCGTGTCAGAGTAATGGTTCCACACCCCGCCATTAGATTCCTCTTCATGCAACAGTAACTAGGTGATGGGAGAGCCAACTAGATGACCTCCCTCTTAGAATATGATTTGGAGTTCAAGTCCTCCCACACCGTGAAAGGGTACAGGATCTGTAAACTAACCACCGAGGTGGTTGATCAACAAAATACAAAGTTCGATTGACCGATCATGGAGATAGAAGGGTGGGAATATGAAATTTAAATGTACCATAATGAACTCCTCGACCCACACAACTCCTCTTCATGGTACTCTTTTAAGGAAATACCCAATGCAAGGATCTCTACTCGAGACCATGTGCGCAAAACCGAAGGGAGTCCTCAAGCTTAAGGCTGCCTCATATCAAATGGTTCAAGAAATCCTTTTCAGAAACACCACCTCAGCATACTACTAAGATGTTTAGAATAAGATGAGGTTCAAGGAGTGCTCAAATATCTACATGATGGTCTTGCAGGAGGTCGCTATGTAGTCGAAACCACGACCCATAAGATCATGTCGGTAGCTTTCTACTCTCCCACATTCTTGAAGGACACACATTCCTACGCTCGGAAATGTCCCATATGCTAGAAGCACACAAGTATGCAAGCTAGATCACCCACTCCACTCCAACCCATAGTAGTTAAGGAACCTTTTCAGCAATGGGGGTAGGTGAAATCATGTTGAACTCATAAAAACAACACATGTATATACTTATAGCCACCAACTACTTCACTCGATGGGTAGAGGACAGTCCATTGCAGAAGGTTAGCGATGATGAGGTAATATATTTCATTAATCATTACATAATATCTAGGTTCAGTGTTCCAACCTCACTTGTTTTTTATAATTCTACATATTTTTTGTCTTTAAAACTGTATGAATTTTCTTTCAAAAATAGTATCGTATTAAAACTAAAGACTAAAGAGAAATCTGCGTGGTCATGCAAGTTTAATGTGGATGATCTAGTTCTTGAATGGGATCGGGCCCATGAGGATAGGGGAAAAAACATGAAGTTCCAAGCTTTGTGGATTGGCTCCTGTAGATGCTCTACAGAACCGTTTGCTGACTGAGACTTAAGTTATGGAAAAAGAAATCTAGTGTGTCAGGTTGGCAGTAGTGGGGAACTCGACGAGACATGTAGCCTTCGTTCCCGTTTGTGTCACCTTGTTCTAGCTGCTTACATGGCAAATAATTTGTGAATTGTTCTAGCTCACCCCTAGTACTAGGAAGGAAGGGGAGATTAAAGAAACCTTTTCAGCATACATATATTTCGGGAAAACAATAAGGTCTCTGAAAAACCAGAAATAACCTCTTTACAAGTCAAATAATTCAATATCCCTCGTTTGCCTAGGCTTTAAGCCACCATCAAATAAGTGCACATAAGAATAGAAAATCAAGTGCCAATGAGCACGTCCATACATTCATAATAAGGGCTAAAGTACTGAGAAAGGCTTCTCGCACAAAGAGGTGAGGCAACGACTCCACTGGGGTACTGACTAGGCTTACTTGCAGTGGAGAAACATTTGATAATTCTAGGTAGTGATTCTATTGGGTTACCACAACGAACGACCTATATCCTTCATGACTACAATGCTCCAAGGTGCAAATATAAATTACCTGAAGATTCATAAGCAGGCATACATAGTCTACAAAGTGGTGAAATACTTCATACCATACATCCTAAAAAATCGCGTCATAGTAAAGGATCCACACCCCGCCATCAGACTCCTCTTCATGCAACAGGAACTGGGTGAGAGGAGAGCCAACTAGATGACCTCCCTCCTAGAATATGATTTGGGGTTCAAGCCCTCCCACACCATGAAAGGCCATAGGCTTTGTAAACTAACCGCTGAGGTGGCTGATAAAAATAAATATAGAGTGTGATCAACCGGTCCTCGAGATAGAAGGGTCAGAACATGGAATTGAAACGTACCATAATGAACTCCTTAGCCCGCATGACTCCTCTTCATGGTACTCTTTTAATGCAATATCTAGTGTAAGGATCTCTACTCGAGACTATGTCTTCCAAATATAAGAGAGCAGTGAGGCTTAAGGCTGCCGCATATCAAATGGTTCAAGGAAACCTTTTCAGAAAGCACCACCTCATCATACTACTAAGATGTTTAGAATAAGAGGAGGATCAATGAGTGCTGAAAGATCTACATGATGGACCTGTAGGAGGCCACTTTGCAGTCGATATGACGGTCCATAAGTTCATGTGGGCAGGTTTCTACTCTCCCACATTGTTCAAGGACGCACATGCCTATGCTCAGAAGCGTCCCATATGCTAGAAGCACACAAGTAGGCAAGCAATATCACCTGCTCCACTCCAACCCATAGTAGTTGAGTAAGCTTCTTAGCAACGACGGTTGGATTTCATAGGTGAGATCATGCCAAACTCATCAAAACATCATAGGTATATACTAATACCACCAACTATTTCACCCGGTGGGTGGAGGACAGACCATTGCGGAAGGTTAATGATGATGAGGTAATATCTTTCATTATTAAGTACATAATAGCTAGGTTAAGTGCTCCAACCTCACTTGTCTTTGATAATGCTACATATTTTCTCTTTAAAACTGAATGAATTTTCTTTCAAAATTAGTATCATATTAAAGCTAAAGACTAAAGAGAAATTTCTGATTCATCAAACCAATATTAAGATGTGGTTTGAGAAGAAATCTGTAGGGTCATGTGAGTTTAATGTGGATGAACTAGTTCTTAAATGGGATCAGGTTCACGAAGATAGGGGAAAACACATGAAGTTCCAAGCTTTATGGATTAGCCCCTTCCAGATCAAAGATAAAATTTCCCAACATAGCTTCAAGTTACAAACCCCAGGAGGGTGACTAGAACCTCTCCATGTGAATGGCCAAGACCTTAAGTTTTATTTCACCTAGCGGCCCCAAGGTTGTTAGCCTGATATTGTACCATAGCCTTATATTTATTTTCCTAGCTAGTCATCATTTTCCTTTAAGTATATTTTGTTGTTTCATTTCCTTAAAAAATAAGTTTGAGATGGTAGGTAGTGGTTAGAATGACCCTACACATTGGTTCCCGTAGATGCTCACCGAGACTTAAGTTACGGAAGAAAGATCTAGTGTGCTAGATTGGGAGTAGTGGGGAACTCGATGGTACACACAGCCTCCATTCCTCTTTGCATCACTCTGTTCCAGCCACTTACATTGCTGATAACTTTTGAATAGTTCTAGCTCACCCCTAGTACTAGGAAGGAATGAGAGACTGAAGAAACCTTTTGTGCATACATATATTTCGGGAAAACAATAAGGTCTTTAAAAAACTAGAAGCAACCTCTTTCCAAGTCAAATAAGTCAGGATCCCTTGTCCACCTAGGCTTTAAGCCACCATCAAAAAAGTGCACATAAAAGTAGAAAAATAAGTGCCAATGAGCAAATCCATCCATTCATAATAAGGGCTAAAGGACCGAGAAAGGTCTCTAGGGCAAAAATGTGAGGCAAAAACTCCTCTAGGGTACTAACTAGGCTCGCTGGCAGTGGAGCAACATTTGAGATTTCTAGGTAGTGACCTTGTTGGGGTACTTTTGAAGCTCGCTGGGAGTGGTTCAACACTAGAGTACCATGACCACTACACTGAAAAAATTTCAAGCTCCTATCATAACTTGATGTTCCCTTTTCTTTCCCAGGACAATGAGAGGTAGCACCCTAACTTGTGTGATAAAGACCATTTTTGGCAAGATGGGAAAGCCAACCAGTTCAAAGGAGAGGCTTGAATACCATCAATGGGACCCATAACTCAATAAAGAAATACTTATTTAAGTCCCCTTAAGCTAGGCCAGAAGGTGTCAAAGCTCCTGGAGTCTCCTAGGGAATCGCCAATTGTTGTAGCTGCTACAACAACCCCTCCAAAAATATGGAAACCCTAAGATATTTCATGCGCGTGTATCATGCAGAGCGTTCGGTGCCAATAGGATCTCCTCAAAGAGTTTACCAATCTCGAAGAACCTCATAAAATTATAAGCTTTCAATGATGTAAAGCTAAGTCATTAGTTCCTACCTAAATTTAGTCAGTCATGGTTTTAGAATGCAAGTAAGTCTAAACCTTGTGACTGTTGCAACCTGTGCGACTCACTAGTCGCATGGGTCACGAGGTTGCTTCTATCTCTCTTCTACATTGATGCAACCATGTGATCATTACAACCTCATGACTAGATGGTCACAAGATCGCACATACCTCACTCACCCATGAACCTGACCATGCAACCCTTGTGACCTTGTGACTACCTGGTCGCAAGGTCTCATAGGCCGCAAGGTCAGATAGGCCACAAGGTCGCATGTCAGACCCATGCGACCTTGCATGTATGGCCAAAGTTATATGAGGGAAGGTCACCCAGACTCATTATAATTGCTCCTTTGGTCGCACAAAAGGTAAGGAAGGTATGTGACTTGTCCATGCACGTGTTTTGCTCCATGTAAGTGACCTTTTTCCTTCCTAGTAATCATGATTTGCTCCCAGGTGTCTTTGTCTGCATCCCTAACCTTCTGCATTCCATACCTTGGGAGTTTTAGCCCATGTTACTTGGATATTTCACCTCATTTCCCAAAAGAATTTTCCCTTGCAAATTCCACTCTTACTCGACCCAGGCCTTGGCCATTTTGCGACCTTAACCTTCTTGGTTTTCACTAACAAGCCTAAGCCTACTTACCTAGAAGTCTCCTAGACCTCCTAAAGCCATAAATTTTTTTCCTTGATCCTCTTGAAACCTAAGTCATGTGGCTTGAGACCGTGATATCTCTTTTCACATGACTTGCGTCTTCACCCCAATGAAACCTTGTGACTTGTGACCTTGCGTCCCAATCAACCAAACATGTGATATGACCCCAATCAATCTACGACCTATACAAGAAGTCTCATAGTAGCAATTCTATCCTTGCGACCTTGCAACCTGCCTCCCCTATGACTATCTTACCACCTGTTGAATCTCATTTTATTTGGTAGTTTTACTTGATTTTCATGTCATGTCTCTCATCGTGGGATCGTATTTTCGACATTCCATATGACATGGATCTCGAGTGCATATCCATCTCTTCCTTCGAAGAAGAAATGGCTCCCCTTACCACTAAGGTTGCTCGTAGTGGTTGAGGAAGCGGGTCATGGTAGGTCGACCAAGATGAGGAGCCACCAATATATGGGGACACAACTTGCAACATCCTTAAAACCACGAGGCTCTCATGATACATCATCTATGAGGAGTTTTTGAAATCAGACATTCTGGAAACCTAGGAGGATTTTCCAGTATAGATAAACATCAAAATATCAAGGTTACACAAGGTACCAACATAACCGACAATCTTTCCATGCACAAAAATATTTAATGGATTTTGCAAAGTACAAATATGTATTCATGGATGATCAGGGATCATGTTGGGGCACCCATAGCCCCTATCTCCCTTGCAGACATCCACAACTACTATAGACTCCCTGAGAGATAAGAGGTTTTTAATACTAGGTGGCTCTTTGAAGGACATTGTAAGGGAATGGTCGCAAGACCCATCTATGTTCCAGGTTAGAACATATTAGGCATACAAGAGAGAGGGATTGCACAATGTATATTAGTTAATTGTTGAAATGATGTGCTGATTATATGGAAAGGTAGACTGAAACGTTTTTTAGGGCACCTGGGTCCCCCTCATGTTTGTCGTTGACACTCAAGAAACTATTTTTCACTCGAAATGCATGTTCTCATCATCCTTGACAATGAACATAGTTACAACCAAGCTCCCACAACTGGAATAGCCTCCACTATTCTATATTTATTCATACCTCCTCGACATTGTCTGCTCGAGATGTTACTTGGAGCACTATAGATACAACTGGGACTCATCAGTAGCCGAACCCGTGCACTGCCATTACAAAGTTTTCTTGGACACGACATACAAAGGTATCATAGATGTAATCTTTGAATCTCTCATCATCCCATTGTACCAGTTGCTATTTGGGGATGAACCACCATGCATGTCAAAGAGGTCTAAGAGGGTTGTGGTTAATGTAGCACATTGGTTTCCCATTCAAGAAGGAACATTCATGAGAGTGTTCAGTACCCAGAAGGCCCCTCATGCCCTACCCAAGTTTGTCACAGAGAAGGCACTCCTGCGAGAGGTCTGCTACCAAATGACACAAGGTTTTTCTAGGATATTGAATAAAGGCAAAATGAAACCATGGCCCGCTTTCCCTCTCACCATTGGAGCATATGTGGTGTAAAATTTCAAATAGGTAGAGGAAAAGGCCAAGGCATTGAAGGGAAGCCACCGTGTGACCCTCAACTACCAAACATATGATCTTGAGAAAGTCGTGGCTGCCCACTGCAAAAAGGAAAAATTTAGTTAGTCTTATTCTCATACCAAACAGGATCTTGAAGATGGGATAAAATATTGGTATAATGCTAAAAGGGAACTTAGCTCAAGAGAGCAACCTCTTCATACGCCCTTCTTTCATCCTCCTATTTTCTCTTCTCCACCTCTTCCTACTCCCTTCTTCCTGCTACTTGTCTTGTAGTTGTTTCTGCTTTTCTTGGTCTTCCTACTATCTCTTATTCTTGCTTTCTCCTTGGTTCTAGAATATTGAGATTGTTTTCTCTCTATTTCCATTTCCATTTTAAGCTCTTTCTTTCTCCTTACCAAGTGGCATTCCTTTGCTCCAGCGTAGTATTAGTGTCTTCCTCTTCGTGTTCACTCGTGGCATCTTCTAACTATTTTCCTTTTCACTTCTCAGATTCCTCGATGCCTTTTGGCACCTCGTGATGCATTGTATTTATGGTGGAAGCTCTTTCTTTGAGGCTCACATATTCCTATATTAAAATAATATTGTAAGGGCACAAAAGTAATAATAGTGGGATTCTATGGGGCACAATAATAACAATATTGAGAATACATGGGCACACTAGTACAATAAGGGGGTTTCACTAATAACAATAAGGAGCTAGACTAGTAGTATAGGGACCTAAGTTGACCCTCTCCTTCAAAAAGTGTTTTCCTCAATGCTTGAGTAGTTATGGATGCTTATGTATAAAATTCTCAATCTCCCATGTGACATATTCAGTGGATAAGTTCTTCCACTCGATGAGATACTTTGAAGTTAATCAATTTTGTAGCTGTCAAGTTCTCGTATTTGTGACTGCTTCAGGTTCCAATATGATTTTTACTTCCTCGTCAAGTCCCAAAAATATTTTTTGAACTTGGAGCTTGTCACCTATAACCTTCTTTAAACATGAAATATAGAAAATTGATTGCACTCGGGAAGATGGATGGAGATCCAATTCGTATGCCATAGTAACAATCTTTTGCAACACCTTGTGAGGAGCATAGTACTTTGGTGATAATTTATCCTTCTTAGATTTCTTGAGGGACCTTTGTTTGTATGGTTGTTTCCGTAAGAATACCCAGTCAGCTACATCAAAACTTATTCCACGTCGATGTTGATCTTCCTGTTGTTTCATTTGATTTTGTGCCAAAGTGAGCTTATCCTTTAAAAGTTGGAGAACTTGTTGTTGATTCTCGATGTGAGGTTTCAATGCCTCAATATTGTTCTTCTTGATATGTCCCTCTATCTTGAGAGTTTTAGGAGTGGTAATTCCTACCGATGCATTACAATATATAGTCAGATTCATTTCTTGTTTCTCTCGGGTTGGTTCCTAGTGTATATCCTTTTATATTGACATTTCTTCATCCTTTTCTTCCTCCTCTTCACAATCTATGTAAACTAATTTATTCTAAGCACACTTATGACCTTTAATGTATTTGTTATCAGAACTATAAAAAATACATTTTTTCTATTTTTTCTTCCAATTGTTGTGGTGTCAACCTTGTAGGTTGTGGGAGGTTAGAGGCAACAACATGACTTCCATCTTTATAGTTATGAGTGGTCAGCTTCCTTGTTGCCATAATTTTGCTTTCAAATTATCTTCCCAACCTGAATGCCTTCTCCAATGAATAAGGTTTTCAAAGGCGAACCTCATGTTTGATTTTATTCTTTAAATTCCCCTTATACCCATTTACCCTTATATTAAATTTTTGAAAGTCCTCAATGAGCTATACCATTGAACCCTTTTGTTTGAGATTTATCAATTGGCGAAAGAAGGTGTTTCACTTTGTATCCTCATAATGTGCTACCAACGCCTCCATAAACATGGACCAAGTGAAAAAAAAATTACAAGAGAAAAGCCATCGATACCATACAATCTTATTGGGTTCTAAATATAAAGTTGCAATATGTATATTTTTTGTTTTTTTCACATTATCGAGATCCAAATAGTGTCAATATATAGTATCCATGTTACAGTATGCTTCCATTAAATTTCCTCATATCATTATTTGGAATATGGTGGGTCTTCAATCCAACATTAGGTTCTATGAAATCATGATTAAGATTTCTTTTGTTCTCATCATGAATTGCATCTACTACATTTTCGCCATTAGGAAGCTTTTCTTCTAGTGACTTTGTACCAACTTCCTTCAAACCTTCAACGTATTTCTTCAAATATTCCATGTTCCATTCAATTTTTATTCTATGCCATTGATATTGTTTATCATAGCTTGGATAGTTTATGATACATTTTGTGAGAGCGAAATTTGTTGCACTTGGTCTAGTAATTTTGATATATAATGTTGCATTTATTCCTCTTCTTCAAGAGTCATGGTAGATATTTTGGATTGCTTACAAGGTGTTTCTATTTTATTGGTTCAATTCGTTTTTAAATAAAAAGTTATATATATGATTCACTATGCCCTTTGAATTACGTCAAACTGATTTTTCAGAGGGAAGTTGTGTAATTTTTAAAAAACTAGACACTTTTTTTTTCACTTTGTAGGAGCGTTATATTGAATCTATTGTATCTCTATAATTTGGGATCTCCAAAGTTTAAAATTTCATCACATGGTATCCCTCTGAGTCTTCTTTCCAACCCAGAATTTTGACCGAGATTGGATTCTCCAAAAAGGAGGTATTCCCAATCTACCACGATGACGGGATTATAGCATAATTCAGTAGATCAAATTTGTACAAAGTGTCGTGTCTCACTATTTCGATCTTCGACACTGAAAATGATATGGAACAAACTACATTATGTCCTATTTGTGTCAATTTTTATGAAATGAATCTGATGACGAGAGAAAAATTTATGATGATTTTCCCAAGGTCACCTCTTTGAGATAGAATTTGGTATACTACCAAAACCCTAACTTCCTCAGCTCGTATGTCTGAAAATGTTGCAATACAATATCCAAAATTCACACATGAAGTTGACACAGATTTAAGATCAAATGGGTTTTAGTTTCAACTTTTGAAACTTCGTATAAAAAAAGTTATAACGAACATTCCACAAAGACCTGTTTGACGCAGCAAAACCCAAGAATCTGAAGCTCTGATACCAAATGTTATGCAACTAGCTAACAAAATAGAAGAATAGATAGATCAATCACTTCAAAACTAGTTTCCGCAAGGGGAAACCTCCCTTACATTACACAAATGAACAATTCTTGGATGATACAAATGATAAGTCATCCTTTCTGTATATAGGAGTATAACGGGTCACATTATAACGAGAGCCTACATAACGATAATATTGTGAGGGCAAAATGATAACAATAGTGGGCTTCTATGGGGAAAAATAATAAAAATATGGGGAATACATAGGGAGAACAATAAAATAAAGGGGTTTGACTAATAACAATAAGGGGTTGAGGCTCATTCAAAGTATGTGAACCATGCCGCTACTTTCTCTCTAGGACCATTGTGGAGAGAAATCAAGTTTTGAAAGAAGATTCCAAATAATTGAGCTTGTTCTGCTGAGTAAAACCTTTTGTGCAATGAATGCTCCTATGGCCGAAACATGGAAACTTTTGGGAATACCAAGTGTTGATTTGAAAAAACACATGTTTCCAAATCAACGAGAAAGGAAGGGTGTCACTGTGCATAAGATAAAACACTTATTATTGAATAAGTGTTTCCTTGGTCTTCGTTTCTAGAATGACTATAGCTAGATTTGGAACAGTGCACAAAGATGTTATTGACAAGCCTGAAAAACACACATAAAATGGGCTCCAACAAAAAATTGAAAGATGGACAAGCGAAGAATAACATCGAAAATGGAATTTTGGGAGCAGAGCTCAAAATCACATAGACACATATCTGTAAAGGCCACAAAAAATAATTGGCTCAGACTAGAGCATGGCAAGAAACCACCATCTTTGATACCATGTTAAACAAAACTATGGGGAAGAGAAAATATATGAAGGATCATCCTTTAATGCATTACTATTCACAACGGTAGATGTTTAGACAAGTCTAGTGCCCCCTGGTTTCATATTACAAGAAATTTTTTGGACTCCCTTTGACTAATTAGCTTCCCCACCAACCCTTCAAGGATTACATGTCCAACAAATTCAAACTCATATGGTACATTCACTAGACAATATATAAAAAGTTACCAAGTCTTGCATATCTAAAACAAAGTTTCAAAGTATAATAAGAAAACTTAGAAAATATGTGGAACACTTAGATACTCCTGACCTAAATCTTACAAAAGAAAATTTATGACAGTCGTGACTTAAAACTTACAAAAGAAAAATTATGACAATCACACAATCTCAATGATTTATGAGAGACTGATGACAGTAAATTTGTTCAAGGAAAAACACAGTGGAGAATAAGATGGTTATTTTGGCTATGAAAAACATGTGCATAAGTAAGTTTTTATTTTTATTGGCAGGAACCAGTACTGATGTGAGGAAGTCTATGGATAAATGTAGAATTTGTCGATATGTTAAAGAAAAACAATATAATCTTATGTTCTATCACGTCGTGGAAATCAATTAGCATGGAATGTAAGCTTTGTACATAGGAATCTGGGAAAATAAAAAGTTCGAAGAGCTAGTGCGGAGTAAATTGTCATAGTCTTATAGAGAATACATGAACAATTTAAAGAATAACTATAGGAAAGTAGCCAAAAATATATAAAAAAGTAAGATCTCGAAGAAAGAGAAGTGAGCTTTGGAGTTCGGTATCGTGTAGAGTCCTTTTGATAAGAGAAGCGTTTGCAAAACAAAAGTACAATGATGGCCACATGATGTAGGGGCATCCACCCAAAAAAAAGACCCCATTCAACCGCACCTAATCTCTAGCGTAATTTTAAATGGATTGAAGGAGATAGCAAAGATATTGACTGGGAATTGGATAATGCTTGGGATAATAACTTGGAATTGGAGAATGCTTGGGATAATGTGTACATATGTCAATCAGATGACATTGGGCAGAAACCCAAGTTTGAATGGCGTCCTCTCAACTACATTGGACAAAGGAATATCCAAGGTTGCAATGGCTGAAAACATCAACATTGTTTTGCTGCGAATTATCGTAGATTGGGGTCGACTGACTCGATGGAAATGTGTGGAGTCATCAAGTTGTATGGAGTGGAAGTTTTGCATATTGTAATCGGGTACTGCAAATCTTGGAAAACGATAGTAATACCGCTAATTCTATACAATTGAGAGTCAAACATTTCGATCTCAATCCTAATTTTCTAAACTAATTCATTGCTTTCTATAGGAACTGTTCCTTAGCCGCTGCTATGGTCGTTGTTGCCTCTTCCGAAACCGTAACCATGAATGATGATGGTGAGGACGACACATTGATATGCGCAAATATGTCCACCGAAGGGGAAACAAAATGATGGCCTTGCAGCCAACTTTATGATGGGAAGCGTTCAAAATTTAACACATCAGAGCCCTTCAAAGGGCCTCTGGCACGTCAGAGAAGTAAGGAGAAATTTTTACGCGTCAAAAAAAATTTTAAATATGATTTTTGAAAAACAAATCTTTTAAGAAGGGCTGTTAAATTTTCAACCCTGTTTTTAAATTTCATTTTTTCTGAAATTAAAATTTTAAGAATGTTGAATATGAGAATTTCCTTTCATGTTAAAACTTAAATCCCATTTGAGAAACTCCCATTTCAAAAACAACAGTTTTGTTTTGAGTATTTTTTCTAATTCTGCATATGATGCAAGTTTTTATTACTTATTATGCCAAAATTACATTTTCATACTATTACATTTGCGAGTTTCCAAGTTGCTCCCATTTAGAAAACAACAGTTTCTTTTTGAGTTTTTTTTTCTAATTGTGCATATGATCCAAGTTCTTATTAATTATTATTTCACAATTAACCTTTGATACCATTTCATTTGGTAGTTTCAATTGAGAGCCACTAGATGTTAATATGGGCCATGTATTGGGTCTGTAATTTTACTGGGTTGTGCCTGAAGGCTGCCCAAAGCAAGGTTTGACAACGATTTAAGTTGGAGAGGAGCATAGATTCATGATTCAGCAAAAACCTGTCAAGCAAGGTTTAAGCACAATTTATGCTTTGAGAGGAACGCATTCCAAGGCTTCCTAACGTACTGGATTCTATTTGTTTGTGGATTCCCAATTCTTGGTATGTTTTCATATTCCCAATTTCTGAATGAGTTACTTGTATCAGTGTTAGTGATTGTGCTAGTGACTTGGAGGCAAGATACTAGTAATGAGAGAACATATTTATCTTTGGTCATAATAATTCTAGGTGCCACCCCAAATCTGGAAAGTATTTTGTGGAATTCTTGTAGTTTGCTTACTTTATTTTTCTCGAAAACAACAGGTCATCCACAAACATGAGATGTGAAATACCAGTGGTTCTTATTACCCCGCATCTAGCTATTAGTCCATTTTCTCTAGCCAACTGAATGCCTCTACTCAAACCATCAATAACTAAAATAAATAGTAATGGAGAACGGGAACAATCTTGTTTTAGTCCCTTGTAGAGTTTGAAGAAATTAGTGAGTTTCTCGTTGACGAGTATTGACAATTTTGTTGAGGAAATGCATGTCATAACGTAACAAGATTAGTCGAGATCGGCATAGCAGGAAATTCTCTAATCTGTAAATAAACATGTACTCATTTTTAATCAATCAATATCATATTATTTCCCATCAATATCAATATTCAATAGGATGGTCCATTTCATCATCACCCTTTCGTTTGAACTTAGAGTGATCTTTCAATTGCAATACAAAAACAATGTCCCCAGTTACAGTGTCTGGTGCTTTATCAGCTTCACCCTAAAAGACTATCCTCTATCCATGCAGCAGTCCCTTCTCGACGTGTACCTCTAGTACTTTATTGTCTTGAACAACTTTGTTCCCTTTACACTGACCACACTAGTCGAAACATGTAAATGCTAGTGAACACAAGTTAAAGAAATTGCTAGTGCATAGTGAATCAGCACATTCCGACGAAGTTGTTAAGAACCCCGTAGAATTTATGGAGGAAACTAATTTTCGACTAAACTGTATGCAAATACTCTACATAAAAGAACAAACTGAACTTTAAGAACAGGAAAACGGTGTACACGCACAACAATCTTTGATAACAGCACTGTCAATCTCAGTGATAAAAATCAAAGAAAAATTGTAACTGAATAATCCAGCCCTAACTCTCACATTAACAAAAGAAAATATAAAGGTAAAATAGCTACTCCAAAGATATAGAATACCTCTTCTATGCAGAAGACAAAATGACAGGCTTTTTGCTATGCCAAAATCCTTTTTCTGAATATTATTTCTCCCTGATGCTTCTACAAAGTGGTTGTTAGCGATTGTTGTTTCTCTCGGACGCTTCTACAATATTATAAAGAAAACTGCAAGTTCAGTGATTTTCTTTATGAGATCAGCTGGCTGTTCCAAGTGAAGTGTTTATGACGGAGTCAATGAGCCGACCCTTCCTTTATTTGGTGAGTGTTCCCCGTCTTCGAGATACGCTAATAACCCCGTCTTATCTCCAAGCCACATAGCTTTAGCTTTAACTTCAATGGACATCCCAACTCATTAGGGTGTTTAGTTGAGTGGTAGGGGATGGTGGTTTTCTTTAATATATGGTTATGGTTATAGTTAGTTGAGTGGTTAGGATAGTGGTTTGTTTTTAATATATGGTCCGTGTGACACTCATCCTTGCCACTGATTTTCTCATCTGAGCTTCTACAATCGGGACAGACATGTTGCATTTGCTGTATCATGCGAGGAACCAGTTGCCTAATAAATACCTTCATACCAGAAATATTTTGAATTGAATAAAATATTTCAGAAATGTGCAATTAATATAAGAAATTGAATCTCCAAAAATCTGCCCGGTGAATTTGAATTGTGAATTTGAATTAAATTAACTTCACCAAAGATTGAATCATCATATTCCAATTAAAGGATGTTGAAAATATGAGAGCATTGACAAACTAGTGAATAGTGGAATCCCACGGTGTCCTCGTTGATTAAAAAAGAGTTGGTCCTCGTAACTGGTCATTCACAACGACTATATCCTGCATTTGGCATAATCACTTCATAGGGGTGATTTCAATCTGTTCCAATAAATTGAGATTGTAACAATATAATGAGACAAAATTTAGTTCAAATAATAGTTTGATATATCCCCATTAGCTTGTTCATCTCCTTTCACTCATAAATATTATATAAAATTTTCACAATATATCAATAGAGAGTTACGAGAATAAGAAGACATCACAAATAGCATTATATTACGTGAATTTTTTTTAATGGAAGGTTACAAATATGTTATTAATATATATTTCTATGTTATTAATATATATAATTAATAAAAAATATAAGTTAAAATAAAAATATGTAAATGAGAGTAAATGTTTTGTTTAATTTTAGTTTTATTAAATATTGGTTATAAATTAATTATTTAAAAAAATTACAGAGGCTTTTTTAATTTTGTTAATTTTTTTATTTTTTATTTTATATGAATATTTGTTATATTATAGAATTAGCTT
>APFE030706806.1:0-18988 GCA_000404065.3 Pinus taeda | reverse complement strand
AGGCTAGTAAGCATGTTGAGGTACCAGTATATGATTTCAAGTAGAGTCTTTGTAAAGGTTACAGGATGATTGAAGCTTCTTCATCATGAATTGCAATTGTGGAAGGCATTTATGCCCTCTGTGAAAGATTTTGACCCGTTTTGAATCTTCGAGTATCTGTGATGGGAGGTCTTCATTTTGATTTTGTGAAATTTGTCTATTTATTTCTTTGTAATACTCAGAAATGTTGTTGTCAACTGTATTATATTTTGGATTTGTAATTTGTTGTGTACTTCTTTTATTGTTGTTGACAATGACGAGTTCCACCCATGGGCCTGTCTTACCCCTTTAGAGGAGTACCTGCCTCCTTCCCGTCCTTGTAGATCTTTTACAATTAGAACGATCTATAAGAAATAATCAGAAGTTGCAAGGTTTTGTATTCTAGTCAGACATGAGTAATTTTTTATTAAGTATTTTGTGGGCTTTGCAATCTAATAGAGTTCATCTTATTTATTGTTGCACCAACAATTTTTCAAATAGAATAGGTTTCGTGACTACAAGGAGCTATTGGAGGACATTCATCGACAATGTTTGTTAAAAGGCCAGATGGGCCATACATTTTCTTTTCAGGTTATATTGTGGATTTTCTATGTTAGATTCAATCGAGTGTTATTCGTGAAAGTTCTGAGAAGAATAAAATAAAATTTAGATGGTCTAGCTAAGCTATTACAAATAATATTCTTTCCACAACATGTGATTTAGATTTATTAATTTTTCCATGCAAATCTTAGATGTGTCTATGCTTCTTCCCCATAGTTTGTTTTGTCAACGTTTTAGTTAGTACAAAATTCATCTTTTTGTTCATGGAAATATATCGGTTGTACTATACAATTTTAATTTAGGCTGTATATACTGTCCAAAATTCAACTGGAAGGGTGTTTAGTCGTTCAAATTAATTTATTCACTAGCATACAACGAGAAAGTTCTTACTCCAATTTAGTGTCCATTTATTTACACATTGATGTAACTATGTTTTCAAGATCCATAGTTGAATTATCTACTTTTATTGTTTTAGGTGTAGGTTGGTCGATTTGCTTTGACAAAAGGTCTAGTTGGTGCAATGGAAGAAAGGCGTGTGTTGGTGTGAATCTAGGATCTAACACCACCTGTGAGGCACCTCCTCTTCAGTGTCTCAAGCTTGTAAAAAAATGCCTACTCAACATAAAAAAATTCCTTATTACAACTATATAATTCATCCTTTCTCCACAACATGTTTTAAATGTATATAATTTGATTCAATGGAAGAAAGGTGCGTGCTAGTGTGAATCTAAGACCTTTCTCCATAACATGTTTTAACATGTTTTAAATTTACATAATTTGATTCAGTGGAAGAAAGATGCATTTTGGTGTGAATCTAGGGTCTAACACCACCTGTGAGGCCTCCTTGTCAGTGTCTCAAGCTTGTAAAAAAATGACTAATCCACATAAAAAAAATTCCTTATCACAACTACACAATTCACTCTTTCTTGTTCATTTCCACAACATATTTTAACATGTTTTAAATGTATACAATTTGATTCATTGGAAATTTTAAATTATTTTGACAAATAATAAAAAAATACCTAGTTGAATTGTGGTTGTTGCCCTTATGTTGTGCTCCTCCCAAGTCCTATAGGATCACCTGACTGAATATATCACCCTTCCAAATAGGAACAACCTATCTAACTTCTTAGACTAGGGAACCTCCATAGGTTCCCCAGTTTTCTGAACCCAAGCCCAAAACCACAACCTTAACGTGTTTGAGTTCTTATTGCCAACACCTTCTTGATATCCAATTCCAAAGTCCACTCCTATCCAAATTCCTTCCCACCTTTTCTCAACCCTCCTTCCCCCAGCACTTTTCTGAACTCTCCATGACCAAAATGATTTCTCTTCATCCCCCAAAAAATACCTCTCCAATAATCTCACCCTTGTACTTATTTCCTCGTTAATTCTTATAGTGCCCACTCATTAATGGCACCTACTCTATTTAAAAGCTCTCTAACGCACCCCTACCTCATCTCTCCCACCTACCCCATTGTCCCCTAATTATTGCTTGGGCAATCAAGTCATTCACCCAGCCCTTATTAATTGCAATATAAAACAAGTGCTACATAGTAGCTTGTCCTACCAGTTAGTAGAAAAATAGTGAAACTATCAATATATTAAATGAATTAGCTACTATGCTTAAAATAATTAATTACTATGCTTTGTAAATGTATTTGTAAAATGTATTTTTGGGACTCATGTTTGACAATGGAGAGACACACTTATATTGCATTGGTTGAAAACTGAATCATGGTATTCGAAATTACACAACAACCAAATTGTTTTGAAATATGCTCTTATAAGATAGATAAACATTATTTGTTAATTTTCAGATTATGTCATTTGTTATTTGATGATATGTATGTTAATTTATAATTATCTTATGTAAATGTGAAAAGATAAAAATGAATTTTGAAATGAAAAGTTGTTAATGCTTGAAATTCCATTAATTAACACAAATGACTAGAATATATTAACAACATCTCTCATTATAACAATAAAATTCAAATTAAAAATAATAATAATAATAATCCCCGGATGCAGGTGATGGGACAAGTGTTAACGAGGAGCCACATGACTGCCATGTGCTACCTCGTGTCTAAGGGACACATTCATTACTCCCCTCACCGCCATGGAATGTCTGGACAGGGCGAGAGGCGGGCATTCAATGCGAGTTACAATAAGATGGGGCGACGACAACTTGCAGGTCGAGCGAACAGGTACCGAGTGACTGAAGGTTTCGTTAATAATGGAGAAGGAATGGGTCATGGAGCACAGATTACTGTTTGCTGCCTCGCCCTCCAGGTTTCGGCTCCTGCTGGTCACGCTTGCATTTATATGCCCCAAGACTGTCATAAGCCTGAATACTCGGGTGGCAGAGGTCTGTGCTCAATTGGGTGGCGCTTCAGGTCGGTGGCGTATTCAGTTCTTCTATTCGTCCTCGCTGCTCCAGCAAAAATGTTTAGGCGAAGGGGTCCTGCTCGAGGAAGGCCGTCTCGACCTCCAACCTCCAGACCCCGCCATCATTATTGCCGCTGTCATTGCCATGGAGGCATTCAAGGCACCCCCATCCAGGCGAGCCAATTCATGGATACGGGTGGTCCTAGCTCTGAGCCAGCCCCTGCACCTGCATTTGGATCCGCCATCTTCACCTTTGGCAGCTCGATGGACAGACCCCGCATCAATGCTCATGTCTCGGTCTTATTCTTTGAGGAATCTCAGGACGGAGATGGTGGTTCAAGCAGTCTAGAGAGGCTCCCAGGTGGGAGCTCGGGCGGGGAGGAAAAGAAACCTATGGAGGCGCCTGGGCAAATTCCAAAAGGCCCTCAGGCTCAGGAAGCTTAGACCTCCAAGGAGGACGCCGAGGAGGACTGGGAGACTCTGCAAGAGAAATACGACTGGTGCAGGGTGGTTGAGGAAAAGCCGGCGGAACAGCCCCCAGCAAACCCACTTTCTCTTCACTCTTCTCTGCTCAGGTTTTGCTTTGGTCATCTCTGGTTCTTGTTTTGTCAATGGCAATGCTTTTTGGTATTTCTGTTATTGCTCCAAATCAATGTATGCTTCTGTTAATTTTGGTAGGACTGATAGGGATAATGCTGAAAAGCGTTCAAGGCCCCTGCGAGGGATGTTCTGCTATGCTGTCGTGCCCCTGCGTGGGCCGTTTTGTTATGTTATCGAGCCCCTGCATGGGCTGTTTTTGCCTGTTCTCATGCCCCTGCGTGGGTTGTTTTGTCTTGCTCTCATGCCCCTGCGTGGGACTAGTCTGTCTCGTCGGGGACCTCAGTTGAGTCCTAATGGTTTTATATGGATGGTTCCAGTTTAGCAGTGATGCCCCTGCGTGGGCAAGTTCTATTTTGTGATAGCAGAGCCCAAAGCGCCACAGCTAGCCTTGGGCTCAAAGACACCTTGACTGTAAAACTTTTACTGTACATAATATAATAGCTTAGATTTACAGAGAAAAAAATAATAATAATAATAATAATGGGAAGATTGATTTTTTGTTCTATTTAATTTAATATTATTGTTTACAATTAAATAAATTCAATTAATAATAATTATGTAAAAAAATAATTTAAAAAATATATATTTATAATTTATTTTAGTTGGAGTGAAAAAAATTTAAATAATTCCAAATTTTAAATTAAATTAATTAATTAAAAATATATATTCTATTATATTTTTTTATTATAATAATTTTTTATTTAATTAATAATAATAATATATAATATTATTTTTAATTAAAAACTTATAAATATATAAAAAAATTAATCTCTACCCGATTAAAATAAAATATTAAAAAAATAATATCTTAACTAGTTTTAAATTCATTGTATTTAAAACGTAAAGCTAAGTGAAATCTATTAAATACATTAAATCCATTTATTACTAAAAGAACACCATATGTATTAATGAAAATCAATTTGATTCCTAATATATTTTAATAAAATTTCAATATACCTTATTATTAACGTATAATTAACTTGGTGTAAAAAATGAAATATAAAATGAAATTTCATATTTAATAAAAAATTATAAAATTAAATATGAAATTTTAAATATATTAATATTAATTAATTAAAATTAGAATGGTTATATCCCACGAATAAAAAAAAAATTCAAACATTTAAAATTTTATTACCACGTCAAAGTTACCTCTTCCACCACCTTATTGCAAAATTAAATGTAAAAGGTTATGGTGTTAACAATCTCCATTTAGGCTTAAATTGTTTATTTTAAATTCATTACATAATTAATATGAAATGTCAAAATTGTTTATTCAATAAATCTATTGTAAAAATAAATATAGCATTTAAATATATTTAGGAGGTTAATAATTATGCTAATTTGATAATAAATAAAAAGGAAACCTATTACTTTCAAAGCTTGGCCATTGGGATCTATACAAGTGTGACAACAAATTCCTTTCACGTCGGGCTCTGTGAAGGGTATATTGCACGAATACATCTACTCCCTAGAAAATGTGTAATGCATTTATGGATTTCTTTTGACATGCATTAAATTCTTGTTTACTAAAAATTCATGAATAATATTAAATTGGTATCATTGGACTTTTGTACTTTTGGTTTTTTAAGTTACAGAGGTGGAGGAATTGTCAAGACGATCAAAAGTGGTGGGAATTTGAGCAAAAAAAATCAAAAAATCTTGCATTAGTAGTGTTCTAATCATGTTTTTTTATGGTGGAAATGGATTCAGCCCCATCAAAAACTTTTGGGGCACCCAAAACCTTGAAGTTTGACACTTGTAACTTGGATTTACAAAAATCCCTCCAGGATTTTATCAAAATCTTGCGAGAATTCCCATGATTTTCAAGGTAAAAAAACACTATGGTTAGACTACAACATCTTTTAATCAATACACAAATTCCAAAGCACTCAACAATAACATGTTCAATTTAATTGAACATAAATAAATTAAATTATTTTTAAAAAATAAAAATTAATCTTCAATGTTAAACTATAGAAATATTGTATTAATTTTTTGGTAGCCAAACTAATATGGTTTGACTAAAAACCCAATGCAATATCCACTGCCTAGCAACACGGATAATAATATAACATTTTAAAGATCTTATCAAATCAATGCATTCATAACAATCCTAATTAATTTAAACATTAAATTAGTCATAATAAAATCTAAATCATTAATCAACAGGATTGAGGTTTGATTAATTAACTTTACCATTAATAAAGCTTAATAATTAATTAGGCTTAAGGTTACTCATTAATCAATCACCTAGCATAATAAACCTTAAAATATTGCGAGATGTGGGCATGTAGCTGGTATACACATACCTCATATGTATACTAATAACACTAATAAGAATGTATAAAATCAAAGAATCTCATAGTAGGTAGGCTAACAACATAACATAACATAATAGGATAAGGGAGTGGGCATTTCATTTTTGGGGTAATCTTTTGTTGCTTAATCATCACACCCCTTAGAGTTATACACTTATACATCTTTTCGTTGGTGCAAGAGAGACCTCAAACAGAGTCCATATGCAAAAGTTATGCCACCCAAAAGTTGACCTTTCTGCTTTAACCACCATAATTCGAGAGGCGCTACATTAGCTCCCATTATTCATGGAAAATGAGATATTCACTTGATCACAATGAAAAAGACTCTAGAAGAGTCAATGTTGTAACTCTAGTTAAGAGTTGAAGGAGTAAAACTTAACCACTAGTAGGTTATCGCATTGTGTTATAACAATGCTGCTAGGAAGAAATGAGCTTCCATTATATAAGAGTGCATTTTGTTCCATATATGAGCATAGTAGTGTAGAGTGGATAGAGAGAGAAAATAGAGAGGGTCTTTGTATCAGAGCAATCTATAGGTTACGAGTCTCACTCCTCTGTACTTGCATCCATTTCCACTTAGAGAAAAATAGAGCATGGCAACCTCATGTTCCATCTCGATTTTATCTCATAAGGATTTTCTTAGATCACATATTGTGTTCATTGTAGTTTGTGAGTTTTATTTTGTTGTTATCTATTTTTCATATTTTAACTATTGCATGCATAAGCATAACACAGTAATTAACGAATTTGGAAATCTAAGAAAAAATTAACCCTTATAGTGTATAATTTGGATTTTCAAATGTATTTTCATATATATGTTCTAACAAATAGTCTAGTGGAATATCCATGGAAATTTAGGGTTCATTGTGAGTGATTGTATTTTACCTTTCTCTATTTTTTCCATTTTTATATCTTACATGAATAAACAAAAAATAGTAGCTCGATAAATCCACAAGTCTAAAGAAAATTACCCCTAATTGTATAGATTTTGGATTTTCAATACATTTTTTATTAGATTTATTGTGATGCATTGTCTAGTGGAACATCCATGATCAACCATAGAAACTCTCTTCAAAGTTTGCTAGTGGTATCTCCTCACACTACAATATTTGTGAGTTCATGGGACTACATGTCAAATGTTGGGCTTAAAGATGACTCAACATATGAAACAAATCAATGTACCTTTATGATATAATAATTGGCTAATAAAGTACAAACAACAAAATCGATTTATTGAAAAATTAACCATGATTGAATAACAATAGCTTATAACAAAGAGAATAATGATAACAAATAATGTCAACATAACATAACCTTAAATAATGCACAATAACACACTAAGAATAAGTGGGAAACCCAAGGAGAGAAATCCACTATTGAAATTGTAGAGCTCAATTGATTCATAAAAGAAATTAGAGTATAACATAACAAACAAAATAAGTTTCATATTGAAAGGTATCTAACTAGTTCAACTTGGGACTAGGTTTCTAAATAGAGATATAATGGTTGACAAGGCCAATCTTGATCTACCCATGTCTAATGGCTTGTTTGGTCTTGTGAATATTGATCATGTATTGCATTTATTACATTGTTGAACACAATTCCTTATAGACTCCAATTACAAAAATTAAAGAATGTTCACAACCAATAAGGTCCAATTTGAGTAGGCCCTTCCTTTTTGTGGATTCTTATGATTCTCTCTATTATTCCTTTCTGCCAAATCTATATCTAACAATATACATCAAATATTAGCTCAAGTATAGGAGGTTGGATAGGATTGAGTTGTTTGTTCTCATTTTGAAGGAGAGAGACTTCTTCAATATGGTAGGACTTATCATGGCATTTGAATCAAGTATCATGAAAAATCAAATAGACTACATTCACACTCTTTAACTCACAATAACACTAAGTTTAATGATGACTGAAAACGGGCTCTGCAACTAGGGCTGGCGTTGGTGATTCTCTGAGATGGCGCAGACAAGCACGACTCAGCAACCTCTGAAAGGCCTGACCTCCTGATCCTAACAGAGAGACGCAGGCATATCAACAAAACGTATGGAACCCCTATAGGGGGGGCCTCCAAGCCCTCCCCCTTGTCCAATACCTTGCTGCCAGGGAGAACGGGGTCAATCATGTTTGGCTTGATCCATGCAAACGGAGATAACAATGAGAAGCCGCAGCAGCATACGCCCAACGCACCTGACAGTCAGGCAGACAAGCGCAGTGAAACGCTGCGAGGAAAAGATAAGACAGGGGAAAAGACCACGGTTACCTCGAGCACATGCAAACCAATAGCAGCAGAAAGACCCAAGATAGAACTGCCCAGTCAGAAGATTAATGAAAGAATCCAATACATGAAAGATCATGCGCTCATAGGAAAATTTATAGGCTTCTGGCCAACAGAAAAAGCATTATATGGTTGGATCGCTGCCAAATGGAAACCCAAGGGCCACATAACACTGCAGCTAGGGCCGAAAGGATTCTTCACTGTGATATTCTTGTGCTTAGAAGACAAGTTCAGAATCATGGATGAAGGGCCATACTTTTTTAACTCGGCAGGATTATATCTAAGGGACTAGGTAGCACGATTTAACTCGGACAAGGAAGATCTCTCCTGGGCTCTAGTGTAGATGAGAATGTACTCACTTCCAGAGGAATACTGGGATGAAGGGCTGCTCAAAGACATTGGAAATGGACTGGGGGACTACATAAAAGTAGCTGAAGAAACGAAGCTCCAAAGATACACATCTTACACCTGCATCTGTGTCTTCATGCGCCTGGATAAAGCCCTTCCGGATTCGGTAAGTCTCTCTCATGATGATTATGAATGGATTCAACCCTTGGATTATGAACATGTACCTTTTCACTGTCGCAAATGTCATGCTCACGGGAATCTCTTTAGGGATTGCCCACTAAATGTCAAAGCCTTTGATTCCGATCCCTCTAATCTGCATGCCCAAGAAGGTTTCACCAAAGTCCCTAGCCGCAAGCGAGCGCATAAAAAACATTCCTCTAGGAAAAAACCCCAGCAAGAGATGGCTTCTATCCCTTCCACAAGTAATAGCTTTGAAATTCTCGCTCAAGCCACAGAAGAGCAACCCCCTAGCTTACAGCATAGCTCCATGCCTCTCGCCTCCACTCCAATCATTCCCCCTCCGGAGTCCTCTCTTGCATCTCGGCTCCCCAGGGATGATGCTGCAACCCCCAAAAAGAGCCAAAAAGGATTTGATGGGAATGCAAAGGATATGGAAGTGGAGGGAACCACTTCTAAATCAGGCGGAACTACCATAGCAAACCTGGAACACCCTGAAGGAACTTCCAAAGCCATGGAGACGGATGACCCACAAAATCAGTCCTGGCAACTAGCGCTTATCTCAGAGGAAAGAAGTCAAGTGCAGCATATGGAGGAAGAACCAGAGAGCATAGATCTAAAAGGGCTAGACATTTTTGGATTGGAGCAAGCATGTAGAAAAAAGGAGTATGACAAAATTCAAGAGCACCAGCTCAGTACTCTGGAAACAATACTATCCAGAGCATATCAGCAACAACAATTGGGCATACAACCAGGGAGCCAATGGGATGGCAGCCTCCTTCCAAAGGATTCCAAAAAGAGAGGGAGAAAGACATATCTCCAGAGAACTATAGCAGTAGGTAAAATCCTGGTCGACTCAGGCCGATATACTAAATTGATGAAGTACTACAGGCCCGCTCCACACAGTGAACAATGAAGCTCACCTCATGGAATGTAAGAGGGCTCAATAGCCCTGGGAAACTTAGAATGATTAAAAATATGATAAGGCAGGAACAACCCCAGATTTTTTTCCTGCAGGAAACAAAATGCAACAGTAACACCCTAAGAAGTATCCTCTCAAAAGCTTGGCCAGGATGTCACACAGTGGCAATGGATGCATCAGGCACTTCTGGAGGTTTAGCGATCACATGGAATACGCAAACAATATTGTTGTCAAATTTCCATGCATCCCACAACCTCATCCAAGAAACATTTCATATAATTGACACCAACATACATGGTCACCTGACCAATGTCTACTTCCCGCAGGATGCTCCCAATAAAATTGCTCTTCTAGACACCATAGCAAACCTTAACTCCAACAGAGAGCATTCTCTCTGGCTCATAGGCGGATATTTCAGTATGATCACCAAGTTAGAGGAAAAGAGAGGAGGTCGGGCCAAGCTGGATTAGGAAATGGATCGCTTCAAAGATTACATCCACAACAATATGCTCATCGACATGCAAACTCCTAATGGCATGCACACCTAGAGCAATTGCAGGACTGGGAGGTATCAAATAGCATCGAAGCTCGACAGATTCCTCATCACGGACAGCGCAATACATCTCGGAGGCGACCTCTCAGCATTCATTCTCCCACACTCCGGTTCTGATCACTAGCCCATAGCGCTCCAATGGCAGCGACCAGGCAATTCTACGAGACGTCCCTTCAGATTTGAGGCATGTTGGTTATCCCATCCCACTTTCAAAGACTTCATCAAACAATCTTGGAACAACTTCTCGGCCCCAGCAGGATCAAGAATGTTCTAATTCCAACAGAAACTCAAATATCTGAAAGCCCAAATCAAAAGATGGAATAAGGAAACTTTTGGCAATATCTTTCAAGCCCAACAAAACCTCAACAAGGCAATGAGGGATCTCCAAAAACAGATAATAACAGAGGGGTATAGGGAAGGAACTCTGGAACGGGAGAAGCACATACAAAATAAATTGGAGGAGAGAAACAAGCAGGAAGAGATTCTCTGGAAGCAAAAATCTAGAATCAGATGGCTGAAAGAAGGCGAGAGAAACACCAAATTCTTCCACAGAACTACTATTCAAAGAAGAATGCACAATACTATCTCCTTTATACAAAAGCAAGGAGGGGCAAGAGCGGAGGACCACGCCGAGATCGAACAGGAATTAATCAATTACTTTCAAGATGTTCTACAAGAACCTCAAACGACAGAAGGAATGCTATAGAAAAGATTACTCAACATGTGCCAAAAGTCATCACAGAAGACCACAACCAACTCCTTCTCTGACCTATATTGCTAGAGGAGGTGGACTTTCCCATGAAACAGCTCAAGGAAGGCAAAGCACTGGGGCCGGACGGCTTCTCCACCACCTTTTTCCACTCATTCTGGGAGCTCATTAAAGAGGAAGTATGGCAAGTAGTTGAGGAATCTCGATCTCTTCATTGGATGCTGCCAGCACTCAACTCAACTTTTATTGCTCTCATTCCCAAAGAAGATGGCGCTACCACTCCAGATAAATTTTGCCCAATTGCACTTTGCAATGTCATCTACAAAGTCATCTCTAAAGTCATTGCAAATAGGCTGAAGCCACTACTACCCCTGCTCATATCGCTGGAACAATCTTGGTATGTTGAAGGTAGACAAATAATGGACGACATCATCCTCACTCATGAATTCATACACTCCTTCAAGATTTCCAATCAGGCAGGTATGATTCTCAAGATTGGCCTCTCCAAAGCTTTTGATAAATTAAGTTGGACTTACATTCAAAAAATGCTAAATGCTTTTGGTTTTTCACCTATGTGGGTGCGTTGGGTTCAAATTTTAATCTCCTCCACTTTCTTCTCCATCCTCATAAATGGCATCTCCTCACGACCTTTCAGCCCCTCCAAAGGTATCAGGCAAGGGGACCCTCTTTCTCCTTTCCTTTTTGTTTGATGGCAGAAGGGCTGGGGAGACTCATCAAGCATTCCCTTCACTACCAGCTTTTGAAAGGAATCTCCATTCATAATACCCCTGCTACCACCCATCAGTAATTTTTGGATGACAATATGCTCTTTGGATACCCATCAGCTCAAGAAGCTACCATCTTTAAAGCCCTTCTAAAGGAATTCTCTGATGCCTCAGGTACAAGCATCAACAAAGCCAAATCGCAAATTTTTTTCTTTCATACGCCTCCCATCATACAATGTGCCATTGCCCGCATTCTGGGTTTCCCCATAGCCACCCTGCCCTCCAATTACCTTGGTGCTCCTCTCATCGACTCTGCCATAAAGAATGCCTCTTGGCGCAGACTCTTAGAGAAGCTGGAATCCCACCTCTCCTCATGGACTTTTAGAGCTCTGAACATAGCTAGTAGATTAGTCCTCATCAAAGCGATGCTTTAGGCAATGCCCCTCTATCTCTTCTCAATCCTTGCAGCGCCTAAATGGGCTGTCAAAAGAATCAGAGATATTTAGCGCAACTTTTTATGGGGAACACACGGAACAAATCATAAATGGGCCCTTGTTAATTGTAATACTGCATGCAAACCCAAGGAAAAAGGAGGGTTAGGTCTGAGAGACCCAAGTCACAGCAATGAAATCATGGGAGTGAGAACCTGGTGGCAATGGCTCACAACACCAAACAAGCCCTGGGGGGTCATCTGGAGAGCCAAATACGCCAACCATAGACCAATTGAGGAGCTAATTAGATTTGCTCTTGTTGAGAAAGGCTTGTTGATGTGGAATGCGGCCAGTCAACACTTCTCGCTGATCCAACATCATAGTTTTTGGGAGATTAGAAGTGGTAATACAGCTCGTTTCTAGACAGACGCTTGGAATCAACTTCCCAGGCTTGACAGCTTTCTTAACTTCAAGCCCAGCAATGATTGAGAGGAACAACAAAAGGAAACGGTCCAACAACAATGGTCACAGGAGATCAACCAAGGCTACAGACAATGGAAGCACCCTGACGGACTAATAAGAAATATCGACAACTAGACAAGAGAAAACCTAGAAAGAGAACTCCAAAAACGAAGAATCAGATACACTGAAGGTAAAGACTTACTGAGATGGGGATACACCCTGCAGGGATCCTTCACCACGAAAGAAGCCTACAAAATCAAGTGCCAAGATGATGCGCCTCAGGATCCCATCTGGGGAAGGGTCTGGACTCCGGGCATTTGGCCCAAAGTTTCTATTTTCCTGTGGCTCACTGGGCATCGCAAAATTTTAACTTGCGACAATTTAAGAAAAAGGAAAATACAGGGGCCCTCCATATGCCCCAACTACCATTCTCAAGAGGAAATGATACAACATCTTTTGGATTCCTGCTCTTTAGCCAACCATCTGTGGGAGAAAACTAGTTTCAGATGTCAAAGAAATTGCCGACCATCTGAGGACATCGTCAACTCCATTCGCCTCTGGCACCAAAGTCCCTACAAAAGCGCTATCCTAAACCATCTCTGGAGAATCATACCTGGCCTCCTCACCTGGACTATATGGAAAGAAAGGAACAAGCGTATTTTCAAGGACCAAAGAACTCCATCAGAAATCATTTGGGACAAGTTCATCAAGAACCTGGAAGAAAATATGGCTCTTGAAACATGGCTTCCAGATGACTTTCCCACGTAGGCTAATGAAAAACCAATATGGGAAAACTGGAACCTCCAACTTCAGCAAGGAAGCACCAAATGCAATCCTAAAGGAAAAGCAAACAACAGCACGCATCCTTGGCTCCCCCCCCCAAGACACAGATATAAACTTAACTTTGATGGAGCTTCTAAAGGTAACCCAGGGAACGCAGGCTTTGGTGGCATTTTCAGAGATACTAAGGGTTCTCCTCTCTTAATCTACTTCGGAAATATAGGATGGGACACAAATAACTCAGCTGAACTAGAGGGTCTCTGGCAAGGATTACTCTTAGCTCAACACCATAACTTCCAACCTTTGGAGATTGAAGGAGACTCCCAACTCCTCATCAACATGGCCAAACAATTGCTCAATGGAGCTCATGCAAATAAAATCTCCACTAGATGGAGACTCAAGGCCAGATTGGAAGCCATAGAAAATACTCTCAACACCAACAGAGCTATCATCTTCAACCATTTCAGGCGGGAAAGCAACAAGGTAGCAGATCTCCTTGCCAATCTAGGAGTTGAAAACAGGCACCCTCTCCTCGCAGGGACCCTAGATATAATTCAGAATCATGAACAGAAACAGGAATGCAACATTCTGGTCCAAAAGGAAGCAAACTCCCCGGATGCGGGTGATTCATCGAGCAAGTAGGAAGATGGGACAGGGGTGGAGCAAAGCCGGACGACACCTGCCAGCTCCACACCACATTGCCAATGACAAGACGGGTTTATTACAGCGGGAAAGGCCATCACATGGCTTCGCGCACCGGGAAGAAGGAATGTACAGTCGAGAAGGGGAATGGACCATCGCCTCCGCATGCTTCAGGGTTAGCTGGCCTTTGGCTACATTTAATGCAGCAGTAATGGCGGAGGAAAGTCGAGGCGAAGCAGTTGAAGTTAAATCCAGGAACAGCCATGGACTCGATAAGAAGCTCCATAAGCATCGTTGGTCGGAATGAGGTGGGTTATGGGAGGATGTTGGACTCCGCTTGGTTTCTGAGTCACGTCCTCCGCCTGCTCCATATCTGCTTTATTTGCATCTCACAGAGTACCTGTGCGCTCTCTCTGCTCGTTTTCCCATCATGGTGAGGCAACAATTAATTAGCAGAAGGGGAGGCTCGAGAGGTGGTAGTTCTCGACAACAGGACAGGAGGAAAAGCTCCTCGAGCTCTCCCTCCTCCTCAGCGGATAATCCTCACTACCCCAACACGAGGAGTGGACGGGGTCACGCGGGCCTTCGCTCAGCTCCCTTCCCTCTTCCCCAGCATCCCTCCCCCCATACCATGCTCTTCCACTTTCGCAGCACTCTTAATCAGCCAGTCATCACTGCCACCATTTCCATCTCCTTTTCTGAGGAAGCAGCTCAAAACACCTAGGGGCCCTGCTCTAGAAGTGCTACATTTCAGGCGGAACCCAGCCAACACAGAGTCCAACAAAATGTAAGCAAAGACAAGGAAATTGAGCATGGAGGGCAGCCCAAGCGGAAAGGGAAGGGGGCTATGTAGAACAGGCATGAGGATTCAAAGCCTCAGCGTGCCACGCGAGCCAAGGAGATGAACACGCTGAACGAGGAGGACGCGCAACGGGAAGAAGGTGAAGGCAAGCAACCTCAGCCGAACAACCATGAAAATTGGGGCTGCCCGATAGTGGAGGAACCGGCCACGGAGCTCATTATTCCCAATGCCAGGTGGCACTTATTTTAACGTCTGGCTTCACTTCTGTTTTGTCCATGTAGGCACATCCAGTAGGATGAAATGATGGTTTTTTGTTGTCTTGTTAGCTCTGTTCAGAAAACTGAGGAAAGTGTTCAATGACGTCCCATTTCTTTTTGTAATTCCTTCTCTATCAAACTGGTTTCCCCCCTGTTGGGGCAGTCTTAGAACTAGTTCTCCAGCAAGCTGAGATAGGTTGTATTCACTTACAGCCAGAACCACTCCGTAACTAGCTTTTTTCTTTATTAATAGATTAACCATACTTAGCAAAAAAAAAACACTAAGTTTATGTCCTCTTCAATATCCTTGGACAAATGCACTTTGATACAAGTTTTAACCAACAACTTAAAATGGTATGATATAACAACCTCCAAGAAAACTTTCAAGTACATTGTCATCTTTGGGTAATTGGCCCATACTTGATATTCAAAGAAAACACCATGGTTGACTAAAGAGCCAATTTTATAGTTTTGGCAAAGAAATGTGTAGTGTTCCTCAAAAACCAAGGTCCATCTAGGAGGCTTTGGCTTTTTTACAAGTTTTGGGTAGTCTTGATTATCTAATGGTTCATTTTTTACTTGCCACATAACCATTGTTTGAGCAAATCTTATGGGTGGATTTTACCAACATTTATTTTTCTTACTAGAGGAATCAACATCTAGGCTAGTTTTGTACTTGTGTGACATAGGGTCGATTTTGACTGCTACCACTATACCTCTAGGTGCCTATATATGCCCTTTCCAATATGAGTTGTTGCATGCCACCATCATGTTTGACATCCCTATCATCAAAGGAGATAATTTGTGGTTGATGTTCCCATGAAGTCTATTTCATAGATATAGTATGGATAAGTTATTGTGCATTATGGGTCTAATTGTTATGGACCCAAGGACTGCATTGACATGCTAATTACTATTGTTATAAAATCTAATCCCAAATCAACCAAGTCTATCAACAACAAATTGATATCTCTGTAACAACATGTTGATCTATAGTACATGAAATTTTCTTCTCAAAACGTAAACTGATTAGGGGGATTCGAACCTTGAATTTCATAATTTACAGAATACTTCATATAACATGATTATTAATTATGGTATATCCATGGGATTTATTAAGAAAATGAGGACATGGGTAGGTGTTGATCCACTTATGTGTGCACCAGTCACAAAACCAATTAATATTGTCACCTTGGGTGCAACAGTTGTGAAGGTAAATCCCCTCTGCAAACAGAGGCAATCCCTCAATCCCAATGAGTAGGTCTAGCAACAAACTAAACAAACTAACATACACTTTCCTAGCTTATGTTTAACAAATACAGAGAGAAGGAGAAACCTACTTCGCTTTGATGTTAATCGCTCAATCCTTTTGGAGATGACATTGATTCTTTCACTCTAGGCCTCGATCTTTACTTGTTCTTCTCGTACGAGTACCTGCAAGAAAGATCAAAGAGATATGCAAGATAAAAGAGCATATATGGCATACATCAAACATAAACTATTTAATAAATCAAGGAGTATTAAGCTAAAATCATAAACATTTATACAATTATGTAAAGTGAACATCAGATGTATATATTAATAAGCTAAAAATGGAAGCATACAACCTATGCCTTGAGGTTGGAGAGCGCCTTTTGGTGGATGTCCGAGTCCAGGAAAAGACTCTTCAAGCACTCCTTCTCCAAGTTAGAATGGGAAACATCTAAGCATAATATCAGTATATGAATACATGAATCAATGAACAACCATTTGGGGATGGAAGGGAGTTGATTTATAGGAAGGCAGAGGGAGTTAGGGATCCACAAAAGAGGGAGTAAGGTCGACATCTCAAAGGGAAAGCCCATAATGATAAGATCAAGAGGTCCAAATGGGAGAGATCGACCATATCAATAACAACCAATATCCAACTTGATATTCTCGAAGTTTCTAGTGCACAAAGCATCTCCTCAAGTTTCGGAAAAACTTGCCATAAGAGGTTCAGCACAGGTTTTCATATCAAAACCCATGCTAGAAGTGCTAGGGTAAAGTAGTGTAGACTATCAGCACAGGCAGGCAGAGGATCAAAACGCGTCGGCCCTAAAAATTAGGGTTTTAGCTAACCTTCTTCAGAATTGACTCAAGGCAGTTTCCTTTGATTCTTCAGGGAGGTTTTGGTCTGTATATCATGATGGATATGTTGCACAGTAGTCAACATTTTTTCACTTTGGTATATGGAATAGGAAGTGAACAGGAGGTGTGACAAAATATTGTGTAACAGATGCACCCTAAAGCATGAAGGTAGAACATGGAGTGATGGTTGAGATGATTTACAAGTCAGTGCAAGGATTAGAAAAATAGCATCAAGAGACCTGCAAATCAAGAATATACATATACATATACATATCTGACATCTCTAATGATCATGCCTAATGATACATGAATATGCATCTAATAATACGTGAATCCATGGCATGGACGCAGCCATTTGAATAGAAGGGGATCATCTATATGGGTCCATGGTATGGATATAGCCATCCGAATAGAAAGGATCATAGATATGGATCCACGGTATGGACACATCCATCCTACTAGAGGAAACATGGGTACAATCATGACTAACTCATAACTTCAAGAAACCTAGATTTACCACACATAATCCAGGGTCTTGCGCTTCATCTTGACCTGGTCAATGTACAAATTCTAACATGTGAAATAGAAGTGTTGAAGTCGAAAATGATAGAAACCCACCTGAGTACCGATCAATGATGTAAACCATTAACAGGCAAGAGAGAAACCACCAATAATGAAAATGGATCTCAAGGTACAATCATCGCAATCCACGAATGTGAATAATGAAGCTGAAGTCGACCACCCATGGAGTCATCTGATCGAAGGTCAATGGTGTAAACATGTCATCGAATGTGAAGAACTTGCCATTGAGGCATGCAAGCTTTAAGGTACTAGAAGGGATTTTCTAGATCATCTTCCTCGATAATGAGCTGAAGTCAACAGGAAGTGATCCATCGAAGGAAGTCCATAATGAATCCCACATCATCGACACAAAACAAAAGGATGTAGTCAAATAGACAAGTGTGATCCAGGACTGTGGTAAAAAGTTAGGCAATGTATAAGTGGTAAAAAAATACAGATAAGACTTCTCTTGAAAATATCAGTGGCACGAATCCAGAGTTTGGTAGCATTTGACTCAACATAGGATTAGAGGTCATGATGACGAAGTGGTATAATCATATGAGACGCAAAATGGATTTCCGAAACCCAAGAAGGCAAGTGACCAAGTGAGGATGTTCCAAACCCGAGATGAGTAATAGATGAGTGTCATGTTCAAGAGTGACATGATGCCTTTACAAAATACGAGAGATGATCACTTTCACTTTTTCCCCCACCATTTCTAGTGAGTACCCCATTACTTTTTATCACAAGCTTGAAGGGGATAGGATATTAATGTCCTATAAGTTCATCCTTTGGATGAATCCATTCTTGTAAGTTTTATGAGCTCTAGAAAGGAAAAACTTGGCCTTTTCATGATGACAAGTCCTACGTCTTTTAACTTTTACGAGTCTAACAGAAGGGAAACTCGACATTTTTTTCATTTTTAAGAGTTTGAAAAAGAGGTGGAAAATAAAACTCCAAATGTACCTTTTCGTAAATAGTCTCTCGAATCCCAAAAGGTAGAAAACAATATTCAAGACAACCTCTTAGTCTATTTGACTAAGGTATTCCTTTTTCGTAACTAGTTTATCTCAATCTGGAAAATGGTTAAACTTATACTTAGTAGACGTCATTTCATTTAGTTTTACGAGTTCGAAAAGACAAGTGCTTGACAATATTTTCATATTTCAAGAGTCATAAAAGAGTTAAAAGATGTCTCTCCCTGGAATAACAAGTGGTATAAAAGGATAACAACCGGTTCTGGTCATGATGGAACTGCTCAAAACATGTAAGATTTAAGAGGTTGGCTAATAAGACCACTCATTGTAAATGTTCCTCAGGCAAGGGTAAAACAAC
>APFE030706803.1:86484-98208 GCA_000404065.3 Pinus taeda | reverse complement strand
CTTTATTTATTTACCATACCTCTCATTTATTTATATTTTTATTAATTTACCATACCTCTTTTATAAATACGGTATTTGTGCCTTTGGCCCATAGGATTCACTTAAATAAAACCTATTCCTAGAAATGGGCGAATGGATTCACTTAAATAAAACCTATTCTTGAAAATGGGTGAATGGAAGGTTGTAACTCCTAATTTCAAGGGCCAAATTTACTTTTTTTACCCTCTCCCTTAAAATAATATGGGCTATTTGAGGTGATTTGTAAAAATGTACTATGATACAAAATATTCGCCCACTAAAGATTTAAAACCCCTTAGTTTCACCAAAGGGCGAACATTCGCCCCTAAAATCACCCCTAGAGGTAGTGACTCTTCAACTCCCATTTGTGACCTCTGGATTACCCTCATGACTCTTGAACTTCTTTAAAAAGTGGCACATTATATTACATAGTGAGTTTTCGTATTCCAATAGTAACACTTAGAATATAATTTACAACGTAATTGCAAATAATATTACATTTTCCACTTGTAACCATATAAGACAAAATACAGTAGGGACAACCTAACAAGGCACAACACTATGACTGTACACTTTTGGGGATGTCCACCTTGGAAACCTCCACTTGCTGCTTCTCGGTCACATATTGGTGCCAGGCTTGGTACTGTGTGATGGTGTCCCCAAACTTTTTAATGGTGTACTGTTGGAAGTGCACATTAGCTTCCATGTCATATGGGTACACTATCTTGGAACATATGTCCAACTTTTTTTGATGCATGAGCAACATTATTTTGACTTTTGCAGGTTCACCGATGAACTTTTCCATGTTGTGTGCATTCAACTCCAAGTCTTCCTCCTATCTTAGCTATTCCATGTACTCTTCGACCTCCTTTGGACTTGTTTCTTGGGTTTAGATTTGGTGAGGGAACTGATTGATGGGATCTAGTGTGTTCTCACCAAGACATCCAAACTATTGTATAACCACACATATGAGGCTTGTGTGCTACTAATGAATGAGGTGGCATGCTTGTTGTTCTGAATCAACAATTCGAACATTTTCTTTCTCCAACTCTACTTGTGGCTTCATTTTCTTCATTAAGTCAAGCAGGGCCCCTTTGTACTGCATTATCCACTCTTGTATATAAGCAATGGAAGCATGTATGTTTTTGAGAGTTATAACAAACTCTTTTCTCTATTGTTGTATGTCATACCAATGGAAAACTAATTTATGCACGATGAGAAAGATATCATAGAGCTTCCACATGGTTTCTCCAAGTGTTGATACCTCAACAAGTATCATTGTTTTCATATCCCCCAATGTGGAAACTGCATTATGTGCTACTTCTCATAGTTATTATACCTCTTTTCTAGCAACCTACAAGTTTTGTGCCATTTTCTCATTCTCGGTCATCAAATATGGATCATTTAATTTTGTTTCTCCTACATAGGCCAAGTTGGCTTTGGAAATGACATTTGGATGCTTCCTGATATTTGACATTATCACCCTTTCCTTAATGAATGCAAGTGATGTATGATCATCTAAAAAGTGCTTCCTTTGTGCTTCTGCAATCCTCTTCTAGAACTCATCGAACAATAGATTGTACACATCCATGACTGGATCATCATCAAGGAGAACAACATTTCCTTGCTCGCTCTAGGCTTTCTCTATTGTTGGAGGTGGTAGAGACTGAGGGATGACCTATGGTGCTTTCACAACCAGGTTAACATCTTCATGTTGCCGCTCTTGTTCCAACTCCATGTCTATCACTTCAATCAATTGCTCAATCTACTGAGTAAGCTCCCGATCCTTCATCTGTTCACATTCCTCCTTATCTACTATTTGTTCAAGCTCCTCAACTTGTATTGGCATTGTTTCTATGTCATTGCACCTTTGATTTCTTCTTCTTCTTGCTTCTACTTCTCTTCTCGTTGAATCCTCCTCCACTCTTGTTCTTCGTTCAGCTTCCTCTCTATATCCTACATCTTCACTTCTGCTTCCTACAACCTCTACTTGTCTCTCTTTCTCCACTCTACTCTCTCCATCCTTTTCTTCCTCTTTTCTTCTATTACCAAATATACCTTCGTGATAAGAGGATATGCTTTCATTTTTAAGCTTTTCTCTCCCTTTGGATTGTTAGCGTTCTTACTCTTTCTCTTGTCCTGCATGGGATTGTTGCCTTATGTTGTCGTTTTTGTTCCTTTTGAAACTATTGTTTTCTGTGGAGAAGCCTTTAAGTTCCTTGCTATACTGACCATCTCATTGATTCTAGAGGCACTATAGCAATACCTCCAAGGATCCTCATCTAGCCAATGAAATGCCCTGCTGATAAATGAAAAGTAAACTCTCATACAATTGTCCTTGAAAATATTGTGGGCATCATACAAATTAAATAACTTAGTGGAAAACCCAAATTTCACTCTCATTAGCCTCAATATCTATAGCTTTGAAGTTATTTATCTCGTATAATCTAATCTGCAAAGGAAGAGAGGTCCATGGTGCTTTCTTCTTCATATGCAACACTACTAACAACCCTATACTGAGGTGGTATGATACCTTTTTCATGAACCATTTGTCAGAGACATACCTTCGTAAGACATGTAGAGGCTTCTCTCCATTAAACACTCTGATGAAGTTGCCACCTAGTGAGGCATACCAATCTCTAATGCCCACTATCACCTCCATTGCTTCTTGGGACATGCAAGGTGGACCTTCTCCAAATATAATCTTGTATAGTGGGATGATAAAGTGGCAAGTTAGTCATGCCATAACTCCTTGATAACTATAGTCTACAAGAAACTTGCAATAGACATTCATGATAGTCCCTCATGGTGTCCATGTCCAGTTCATTCCAGTGATCTATTGTTGTGCACGGATTACATCTAGTAAGTATGGAAACATATAGAATCTATCTCTCTCATCCTTGGGAGGATTCTTAACCTATGCTACATTGGCCTTTAACTGTAGAGCCAACAAATCTGATTAGTTTAATGGCCTCCCATCACTCACCAACTAGTCTAATAAGACTTCCCACCCTTCAGGGAAGGCTTTTGTTCTCTCTTGACCATAAATTCAACAAGCAAAGATAATAAAGAGTTAGTAAGCCTTCCTAAGGGACTTTGTCTTGTACACATTGGTGGGCGTTTGCCGATACTTCGACGGATCTTTCACCCAACACTTGAAAAAGTCTCTTGTGTTCATGTAGTTGTGAGTGGAATAGAAGATGAGTACATGCACTTTACTGGTTCGAGACAATGATACATCTACTAAAAGTCTTATGCCTTGAAGGTGGCAAGCTTCTAGTTGTTGGCACTGTGTAATGTCATAGTTTGTTCTTCCATATGTGAGATAATCTAGTTGATGATGTATGCACATGGGAAGGTGGGGTACTCTCTTGTAGCCTTGTATAACTTTGGTTTCGAGATGCTAAGATAAACATCTTAGTGCTCTAGATTTTCCTCAAAGTCCTTTGCAAAAGTGTCTTTCATCTGTTTCCATGTTACTGTTGTTCCCTTCTATGTAAACAATTGAGTATCTACATTCACTGGTAAGTCCACTAATGTCTTCTCAACTACCTCCCTAGTACTTCTCTAAGTGGTTTCCTTTTATGAAAGTCTCCTAGATGCCATGGTGACAGTGACTGTTGGAGAGGTGCTCAAAAAATATTGTACCTATGACATAAAAGACACTCATGGGAAGAAAATGTCAATTTAAATCAAAACAAATTACAATCCAAGTTCAAGTAGGAAGTAGAGCACTAGATGTGAGGGATTACATAAGTTTTATTGATAAGGGGGATTGGTTGACTGTTGGAACTGTGCACTACATAGTCCCAATAGTCAAGGTGGAAGCCTAATGACTCGAACTATGCAATTCATAGTTCAACCTAGGAAAATACATGGGAGAGACCGAGAATTGTGAAGTCTCAGTGGCCAGGCTGAGGGGCTAGCTCCTGGAATTTTGCAATACATATTTGGAGCTATCATGTACTGCACACTATGCAATTATATAGGCCAAGATTGTGACATGAGCCTCCATATTGCATAGTGCCAGTTGTGCAAAGTGAGATCTAGCCAAGGGAAACCCAAATCTTCCCAAGGGAAGTGTGAAAAACAAGAATATATGAGAGATAATATGAAGATGATTTCATATATGACTAATTGTATATAGATGCATGTGAATGAAGTGCAACAATTGATCGAACGAAAGTAAAACCAAGTGAGTGAGTCAAGTCGTCGTAACGACAACCATTGGTGCAAAACGGAAAAACTAATGTGACACTTGGGAAGGGAAAGTTGTAAGTTGAAACAACACTTCTACAAGTTAAAAGAATTTAAAATGGAAACAACCATGAAGAGAAACAAGTGAACCAACACTCATGCAAGCCAAACAACAAAAAATGACAAAAAAAGAAGCAAAAGACGAGAAAAGAAAAACTCACATGGAAAAGAAACATCGATCGCACTGAAGGATCCGTGATCTCCTTAGGATTCTAGAGCTTCAAGATCAAATTTGAAAATGAGCTCTAGAACCATCGATTAAATATATTTGGAAAAATTAGGGTTTATGATGCACATTCCTAAAATCAAGGAAAAAAACACTTAGCGAAACTTTCTAAAAATAATGCAAGTGACTCTTTCGAGATACTAGAATAGATCCCTATTTTTTAGGGATATTTTTTTTCGTTTTCTCTTTTTTTCCTTTTTCTGAGGAAGCTTTCCATGCACACTACTAGTAAAGACAGCACAATTTCATGAACTGGGAAACTTTCTAAGTAAGTGCACAACGTATTTTTCAACTCATTTAAGGGTTGCATAAATTCTGGGATTAGTGTTGGGTTGCCTCCTCATGAATGGGAATTTTCTGAGCTAAGACTCACTGGCAGTCATAACTATGCAATTCCCATCAGCAATTCTAGTTGCCCTCAAGGATTGTCCAGTTTTTAGGGGGCAAGCCTAGAACTGTTGTGGGACCAAGTTAGGAGAGGAAATTGTGAGTCATAAAATCAATGAAGTAAGAAAACACAAACCAAACTGAAAGGATAAGTCTTAGTCGAAGCATGAATACCTAGATCTATGATAGATGAGTTTTTGTGGCTAAGAAGGCTCTAAAATTGAAGCATAGGAAAAAATTTCGAGGGTGGTTGTAGCTGCTACAACACTGGTGACATACTGGTAGAGCTACATATCTCTATATGGATCTTGTGCCATGCAAAATAGGTCTAACTCTCTAGAAGTATTGTTCAGTTCTTCAATTATCATAGCTTCCTCACTTAGGTTTACTTAACGATGTAGTCCCTACCATTCTCTTTATTAGTAGCACACATACCAAGCCAAGTCAAACTAAGTTTTTCTTATTGAGGATGAGGGGTATACAGATGAAAAAATCCAAGTCAAACTATGTTTTTTTTATTGGGGATGAGGGGTATATAGATGAAAAATTAAAATAGAATGTTGCAGTTTCATCTCTGGTGTTGCTTCCCTACTAGCAGGCCTAGATAGTACACCAGTAGAGTCACTTCAGGAATGCATGAGTTGCTCCACTACCAGCGAGCCCACATAGTACCTCGGTGGAGTAAATTTTTTCACATATTTGTGTAGGAATCCTTCATCTTCTTTTGCCCTTTATTTTTATTTTTATTTTTTTTCAAAGAACTGTGCATAGGCACTTATTTATTTCATCAAGTGTAAAAGGGATCCCATTTAACGAGAGAAGAAGAGGTTGTTCTATAACACCCTCCTCTCACATCTACCCAAGAAAGTGACCAACCTGGGTAAACATGTGACGAGAGGCCACTATGATATGATTTGACCTCCTAAGTCATGTTAAGGAAGTGGAACCAATAAAAATACATCGTACAAAGATTAATCTTCAGCTGCAAGACCTTCAGTAACCAATCCAATTGTTTGGACAACTTGCCTTGGGTTCCCACTAAACTTTTGGATAACTTAAGCCTTAGTTACTGTCATGCTATAAGCATGACGATGAACAAAAACCCAAAGTCACTCTCACATGATTCCCTTGCAGTGACTAGACATCAAAATTATTACTGCTATGCTAGCGACTCTAGGATTTGAGCCACTTTTTCAAGCTCAGATCCCAAGTCACTGCCCATAATTGAATCATCTCTTCAAATTGGAAAAATAACATAGAAATGACAGCACTAAAGAAATCACTTGTTCAAGACCTTGACTGGAAATGTACTAGCCGTGACAAGAATTTCATCAAAGATATTCGAATGTGTAATCTACAGGTGTAATTAACAGTTCTAAGCATAGGGGTCTCATACTCAACTACTAATCGCTAAGAACCATTGATGCATCAACACATCAACTTCCATCCACTAGGTCATAGATACATTGATCATTCAATTACAACTAAAAACATGATGAGAGGCACACATAGCTATTGTCATAAAACACATACATAACCAACATAATAGTAGTAGAAATACTCATGACAATACAGTTATATAAACCACATATAATCCATCAAAATGCTTATAGAAATCCAAGGAGAAATACCATTTCATTAATGATGTAAAATCCAAATCCAGGATGGGACTTCCACATTCCAGTCAATCATATAATGTCTGGGCCAAATTTCTCTTCATCCATTCATCCTTGTCCCATATTCCAAGCATGAATGTTGGATATCAAAGAACACATTAATCAATCAAGGGCTTCGAGAGGCCATCCACCTCAACCCATCAAGAAGTGATTCCACCTCACGGATATACATCAAAAAGCCATCAATAGATTGGCCTCCATCCAATACTTCTAGGGCTTTGAGATCATCTGTTTCAACCAAGGCTTCCAAGACTAATAAATCAACCCACAATTGTTGCTAGGCTTCCAAAGAATTTTTCCAAACAAGGCTTCTAGGACTAGTAACTCAACCCACTAAGGAATTCCAGAGTGGTCTTCCAGCCAAGGCTTCTAGGAGTAGTAACTCAACCCAAGTTGTTACAAGGCTTCCAAAGCATTTATCCATCCCAGGACTCCAGGAACTAATAAATAAAACCAATCTAATGAAACATGATAACCAACCAAAAGAAATAATGAAAGTAAACCCACAATCACCATGGCTATCTGAGAAATGGAAAGGATAGTAAATTCACTGTTAATTGAGATAATCATCCATGCCAATGACGTATCACAACCAGGAAACCACACGCATTTTCCATGCATGCCAAAACAAGGGAAGGAAACATGCATGCAACTCAATACCTACAAGAAAATCTAATGTCGTTGCTCATCTGATGCCTTCTTGCAATTTTATTATCTTCCTTTGCCTTCTTACTGCTAAAATCCAAGTATGCCACACCCAGCAAGAGTGCTCCAATAAAAATCTACGTCTCCAACAGTATGAGAGAGAGACATAATAATTATTGAGCTCCAAAACCAAACTAAAAAAAAGTTACCAACTGATCCTCAAAAGTGCTTTTGTGAATGAGGCCTCTATTTTCTTCATTTTCCTCCTCACATGAAACTTGTGACATTTCACCTCCCTTTCTCCTAATTTCAATTATTTTCATAAATAAATGTGCCAAAATGCCATTTTTCCTTTCCAAATTCTTAGCCATTTCCTTTTCCAAATTCCTTAGCCCTAAACAATCACAAGTGATTCCCATCACTAGGATTTTTCCCAACATTCATCTTGTAATAAGTGTCCCATCATCCGTGGTTATTATTTTTCCTTTATTTAATTTTATTACATGGAATTTTCACCATGACTATTATAGAACACTCCCCCTTGAGGGAAGACCCTCCTTGGTGTTCAACAACACCTATAGCCACAAAATTGTCGTAAGAGAAATATATGTTGTTGATGGAGATTTATAACTTAGCTCAAAGCAGTATTTAGAAAGATCACCCTACTGAAAAACAAACTAACATAACAACATAATAACATGACATCATAATAACATAACATGTAATGGATCTTTATAAAATAGCTCTTGGAAGAATTTAAATCCATATACATATGTACATAAACAAAATCATTAAAACATATACCAAAGCATATACCAAAATCACACCAAAAAACCAAGCCAAAACTTCTTTGCCTTAACTGGCAAAAAAAGAAGGATACATAACCCGCATCTATTCCACCATCTCCTGTGTAGCTTCATCGAGCCCAAAGTGCTTCCACTACACCTTAACTTGCTCAATTGCTTAGTTTTGGAGCACGAGAACCTTTTTCTACAGTATACACCAAGGATTCAATTAGAATTATCCATTTGTTTCCACCTGTAATACAGAATAGTCAATCACATGATCAACATCCTTGACATACTTCTGAAGAAAATATACATTTAAAACATCATGGATTTTAACTATTGGAGGTAGTGCAAGTTGATATGATACTGACCCAATCCTCTCAACAATGTTGAAGGGTCCATAAAACTATGGTACCAACTTGGTACATGATCCAATCTGTAAGGAGCTCTTCTTTGGTTTGATGTGCAACTACACCTGTTCCCTAACCTATAACTCCTTGAACAACATTTTACTATATGCATAACTCTTATGTCTATCATGTGATACCTTTAGAGTCCTCTTTACAACTTGCATTTCCTATTCCATGCCTGCCAACATTTATGGTCCAATCAACACCCTATTAACCAGATCACTCCAACTGATGGGAGTGTTGCAACTCTACACATATAATTCCTCAAAATGGCTCATCCTCAATGATTCATGATAATCATTGTTGTACGTGAACCCTACCAAGGGGAGATACTCCTCCCACTTTCGTTGTTGATGTATCACATACATCCTCAACATGTCCTCCAATATCTTGTTGATGCTCTCTATCTGTCCATCTGCCTACAGATGATAAGTTGTACTGAAGGCCAACTCTATTCGAAAACCTGTAAACACTTCCTTCCATAACATTGAAGTGAATTTCATAAACATTTCTGACACAATCTTCTTCGAAACACCATGCAATCTGACCACATCTCAGATGAATACCCATGCTACATCACTAGCTGAGAATGTAGACTTCACTAGAATGAAATGTGAAATATTTATCAACCTATCCACAATAACCATAATGGAATCATGTTGTTTACTGTCTTCGACAACCTTATGATGAATTCAATGGAAATAACTTCCCATTTCCACTCTAGAATCATAATTAGATGTAGCAGTCCTCCTTGATTCGTACATTCTACTTTCACTCACTGACAATGAAAACATCTAGCCACGAACTCTATTATATGTCTCTTTAGATTATGCCAATAGTAAAATCTCTTCACTACAGTTAATGTCTTATAATAAGTTGGGTGAACTAAATAAGGTTTCACATGAAACTCCCTCAAGTTCACCTTCTTGAGATCATTGTTATCATGTACATATGTCCTATCTTGGAACTGAACCAACCCATCTATTGTAAGACAATAATCCATACCTTGTGCACCTGCATAGGTACCTGTTCTAGCGCTTGTACCTGTACCTGTACACTGCTACAACTAGTGCACGATATCCATATACCTGACATCATGTTGGCCTGGCTACAAGATCCTATCCTATAAGTCTTTCCCATAGGATCTCATAGCTTCCAAATGATTTACCTGTACGTGTCTGTTGAGATCGTTTTCCATCGTATTCTCTTTATCTTTGATGTACCTAATCTCAAAATCAAACTTAGTGATTGTGGCCAGCCATCTAAATTGTATGGCATTTAGATTTAACTGGTCAAACAAATACGTCAATCCAATATGATCACTCATAAGTATAAATCTCCTACCAAGAAGATAGTGTCTCCACATCTTCAATGTATGTAGGATCGCTACTAACTCCAAATCATGTGTCGAACATGTTGGTTGTGGAGCCTGATTATCTTCGTTATTTAGAGCTATCGCCACATTGTACCCCAGTTTCTAATGGGATGACAATGCCACTCATTTGTTTTCTGCCAACGAGGTGCGACAATGATTTTTATGATCCCCCAGGGGTTTGGGGCCAGTACCCCCAAAGATAAAAAACATATGTTGATTTCCTTGTAAAATATTCTAATTTCGTAGTCAATTTGGGCCATTCATTAGGTAGATGATCTGACGGTAGAAGTTATGTTTAATTTAGGGTCTTTTCCTTAGAAGTCAACCCCTCTCTACATACGAGGGAATTATATTGAGGTTGAATACATGCCATGTAAAATATTGTAATTTCGTAGTCAATCTACTCCATTCATTAGGTGAATGACTTGAAGGTAGAAGATATGTTTAATTTAGGGTTTTTTTCCTAGAAGTAAACCCCTCACTATATATGAAGAAATTATATTACAATTGAATACATGTGTATTCTAAGCGAGAAAAAGAGAGAATATTGTGTAAGAGAGAAGAGGAAATTACAATGGATCTACTGTAGGTTGTATCTATTCATTTTGTTCAATAATATAAAAGAAAGGACTAGTTGTTCCTCCATGGATGTAGCCAAAATTTGGTGAACCACGTATATCTCTGTCTCTCTTGTTTTATGCATTTTCTATGTTTCTATTTCTGTAATATTTTATGTGTTCCATTTCTCTGTAATGTATAATTTTCTAACAACTGGTATCAAATTTGAAGGTCTATTTGGCTGATAAACTCATAGGAGAGAATGGTTCTTGGTTTGAGTGGGAGCAATGGTGGAAGATGTAGGTTTAGGGTCAAAAAATTTAATGGCCAAAACTACCAACTGTGGAATATGCATATGGAAGATTATTTGTATCAGAAATATACGTACCTACCATTGAGTAGAAAGACAAAGAAGCCGATGAGTATGGTAGACACAAAATGGGATATTTCAACAAAAAGGCACTTGCAACAACACAACTATTCTTAGTAGTGTCGGTAGACTTTAATATTTTAAAGGAAACAACAAGAAAGGGTTTAATGTTGGTAATTACAAAACTATATGAAAAACCCTCAACCTCAAATAAGGTATTCCTTATCCAGCATTTACGAAATATGAATATGTGAGAAGGTGGATCTGTTGCTGATCATTTAAATGAATTTAATACAGCTACTAGTCAGTTAAGTTATGTAGGGGTAAATTTTGATGAAGTTAGGACTCTATTATTTCTATGCTAATTTCCGGAAAGTTGCAATAGTTTAGTTATGGCCATTAGTAACTTTGTCTCTCGATCTATTACCTTAAAGTTTCATGACATTGTTGGTACAATCCTTCGTAAGGAAATGGATGGGAAAGATCTGGTGGGACATCAGGTAATGCCTTGATTATAGAGACTAAGGGAAGAAAAATGGAAAGATGAAAGATCCTAAGATTTCAGTGTAAGTGAAGGAAAGGCAGTTCCAAGTCTAGATCAGGGATAGTGTGCTACAAATGCAGGAAGAAAAGACACCTGAAGGAAGATTGTAAATCTTAGAAGGGAAAAGAAGGAGATGCACAATAAGAAAACAATCGTGAAGCGAATGTGATAGGTGATGTTAGGGGTGATTTTAGGGGCAAATGTTCGCCCTTTGGCGAAATTAAGGGGTTTTAAATTTTTAGTGGGTGAATATTTTGTATCATAGTACATTTTTACAAATCACCTCAAATAGCCCACCTTATTTTAAGGGACAGGGTAAAAAAAGTAAATTTAGCCCTTGAAATTAGGAGTTACAACCTTCCATTCACCCATTTTCAAGAATAGGTTTTATTTAAGTGAATCCATTCGCCCATTTCCAAGAATAGGTTTTATTTAAGTGAATCCTATGGGCCAAAGGCCCAAATACCATA
>APFE030706803.1:0-86464 GCA_000404065.3 Pinus taeda | reverse complement strand
AGGTATGGTAAATTAATAAAAATATAAATAAATGAGAGGTATGGTAAATAAATAAAGCATAATTAATAAAAATATAAAGAAATGAGAGGTATGGTAAATAAATAAAGCATTTTTTTATATTTACTCCATAAGTCACCTTATATACATGCAAGGTTGTAAACAAATAAAAATATAAGTAAAGTGGAGGTATGGTAAATAAATAAAACGTCTTTTTATACTTACTCAAAAGGTACGGTAAATAAATAAAAATATAAATAAACTAGACGCATGGTAAATAAATAAAACCTCTTTCTATATTTAGTCCATAATCCTCGTTCTCTTTATGAAGGCTCAAGAAAGAGGTTTATATCTAAGTGAATCCTATGGGCCAAATACCATATTTGTAAAAGAGGTATGGTAAATTAATAAAAATATAAATAAGCGAGAGGTATGGTAAACAAATAAAACATTTTTTTATATTTACTCCATAAGTCACCTTGTATTTATGAATGGTATGGTAAATTAATAAAAATATAAATAAACGAGAGGTATGGTAAGCAAATAAAACATTTTTTATATTTTTTATATTAATGCCATGCAAAAAAAACATTATTAACCCTAATATTAGTATTAATAAAAATAAAAATGGCACATGGTATTGACCCATGGTATTCACTTGGAATGTAGCCTATTTAAATGGGGGAATTAAACCACAATAGATCCATCTTTACTCTGGATCTACTAACCCCCGAGAGGTATCTAATATCGTGATATGCAAACTAGCATAGAGTGAAAAAATATTTGACCCGATCAAGAGTAAAAATGGATGTTGTAATTTAATGTATGTTAAACATTTTAGCTTGTTTAAAATAAAAATAAAATAAAAATAAACTATTAATTTTATTAATTTTTATAAATTACTAATAGTAATTTCTAAGCTCCGGGTTTATGATAACCCATGGTATTCACCCATGGTATTCATGTGAGCATAGACTATTTAAAGGGGAAATTCTATCTTAGATATATCTTAATTCTGGGTCTACCAAGTGCTCAGAGGGATAATTAGATTTCATCCCGGTAAGAGTGGTAGATGTGGAGTTAAGATGGATATAGGTTGGTTTTTATGATAATGAAGATATTAAATAGACTTAGGAAATTATATTGTAAAAACATCTTAAGGTGAATGGTTAAAGCATAGACATTGGACAAGTATATTTGTATACTTCTGTTTTAAACTGAAACAAATCCAGGGCTAAAAGGAATGGATTGATTGTGCTAGTCATCCTTCTATAACTTTCTAACATATGATGGAGTAAACAGATTGTAATTTGGGTAATTTTTCTAATTGCAAACAGGAACATACTTGTGTATTGGCAGGGTTGTTATGAGGTCCCTGGAAGTGGAGGTAAATAGATTGTAATTTGGGTAATTTTTCTAATTGCAAACAGACAAGAACATAGAAGTGATGAATTTGAATTTTTCTTGGTTGTATATATAGTATTAAGTTTTTTCTCATGCTTTCTGTGAATGGCACGGGTGAATTTTATCTTACACCCACTAGATTATCGATATGTAATTTCAATAATTTTGATTTCAAAAGATATTTTAAATAAATGCAATGATTTCATTTGTGTATTCAATAAACACAAAATTTTATAATTCAGTAAAATATTCGCCATGCCTGGTGGGAGATTCGCCATGAAATTATATATACATATCATATTATTGATAAAATCGCCTTCTATTTTTCCTATATACCATGGAGATTGGCCCATTTATTATACATGTAAATTTGGGGGGGTTCTTAAAATTTTCCTTGGGTGATGTGTTGCAAGACAATTTGATTCTTTCTTTAGAAAATATTATTGATGCATGGGTGGCAGATTCAGAGGTCTCATTCCATGCCACACATGATAGGAAACATTTTCATGACAATGTTCAACGATATTTTGGACAGGTTCGTTTGGGTGATGATAAACCCTGTAAAATCATTGAAATGGGTAAAGTTTTCATAAAACAATAGAATGGAAACCAATGGCTATTGAATGACGTAAGGCATGTACCAAATTTGATGAAAATTCTAACCTCAACAGAGAAGTTTGGAGGTGAAGGTTGTGTAACTACTTTTGCAGATAAAACTTGGAATGTCACTAAAGGAGCCCTGATAATAGTGAAAGGCGAAAAGGTTGGTACATTGTATTTATGCAATGGTATTTCTAATTTTTTTAATTCTGTAACATCTATAGGAGCAGATACAACTGTGTGGCATCATAGGCCTGGGCACATGAGCGAGAACAGGAGGCAGATTATTCACTCAAGAAATTTGTTGTGAGGTTTGAACCATGTTGATTTGGAATTCTGTGAGAATTGTGTTTATGTAAAGAAGAAGAGAGTCATACTTGTCATAGTTGGGAAAGAAAAGAAGAGTGAAAAAATAGAGCTTGTGCATATAGATGTATTGGGACCTACTTAGGTATCATCTCTCAGTGGCTCTTGTTATTATGCTACTTTTATTGATGATGCAACTGGAAAAACCTATATTGATTGTATTGAAAATATATCTGATTTATTTGAAACTTTTAAGAAATGGAAAGCTTTAGTTGAGAATGAGACAAGAAAAAGGTTGAAGTGTCTCAGATCAGAAAATGGAGGTGAATACTGCAGCAAAGAGTTTGACAAGTATAGTTCAAAGCATGGAATTCACAGAGAGAAGACAGTTCTAGGAACACCAGAAGAAAATGGTGTGTTATAAGGGATGAACAGGACAATCATGGAGCATGGAAGGTGCATGAGATTACATGCAAGATTACCTTTAAAATTTTGGGGAGATGTTGTAGATATTGTTGTTTATCTAATAAACAGGGGACCTTCAAGTTCCTTTGATGGTGGTATTCCAAAGGTGGCATGGACAGGGAAAAAGTTAAACTACTCATATTTAAATACTTTTGGTTGTGAATCCTTTGTCCACATTAATAAAGAAAATAAAACAAATCTTGAGGGAAAATCAAATAAATGTAACTTTTTTGGATATGGTGTTAATGATTTTGGTTATCGATTTTATGATTATGAAAATCACAAAATCATTAGAAGAAGAGATGTCATATTCAATGAAAATGTTTTGTATAAGGATCAAATGTAGGAAAAGAAACAAGAAAAAGAAAATAGAGAATACACAATGCTTGATGAGATCATAGAAAAAGTAAAGGTGCCTAAAAATCATAATGATCATCAACCATAACAACAACAACAACAACAAAAAAACCAAGCACCTCAAACACCTGAAAGTGGTGTTTGAAGATCTAGCTTGATAAGTAGACCCCGTGAATGTACTCTCCTTCATTATATTATGTATCATTGACTGATTCTCGTCAACCAAAATGTTATGAAAAAACAATGTAGATAGAAATTGGGAAGAAGTGGGAGCTAAACATGAAAGAATAGATGGACTCCTCGGGACATGACCGTACTTGGGACTTAGTTAGCTTGCTTGCAGGTAAAACAAAATTCCATAGTAAATGGGTTTACCGATTGAAGGAAGGAGATGGAGGTAGAAAAAGGTATAAATCTAGACTTGTGGTGAAGGGGTTTGCACAAAAAAATGTTTAGACTTTGATCAGATATTTTTTCCTGCTGTTGAAATGACTTCAATCAAAACTATTTTAAGTATAGTAGCAGGAGAGTATTTGTATCTTGAGTAGTTAGATGTAAAGATGACCATTCTCCAATAGTGATTTGGAGGAAGAGATATATATGCAGCATCCATAAGGATATGAGGTCAAAGGGAAGGATAAATTAGTGTGGAGGTTGAAGAAGAAATTGTATGACTTAAAACAGGGTCCAAGGTAGTGGTATCTAAAATTTGACAAGTTTATGTTTGAACAAGGTTATACTAGATGTCACTCTCATCATTTGTTTATCTCAAAAGGAAAAATGATGGCAATTATATTATATTATTATTGTATGTAGATGACATGCTTGTTGCGGGGTCTAACATGTAGGAAATAAATGTTCTCAAATGAAAATTCAAAAATTCATTTACAATGAAGGATTTGGGCGCTGAAAACCAAATCCTTGGTATGCGAATAACTAGAGATGGGAAAACTTCCGAAATAACATTTTCATAGAGTGGGTACATACAAATGGTGTTGGAAAGATTTAATATGGAGAGCACAATACTAGTTACTACACCTCTGGCTAGCCATTTCAAACTAAGTAAGGAGATGTGTCCCAAGACTCAAGAAGAGATGGATTATATGTCTAAATTTCCATTTGCATCAGCAGTTGGAAGCTTAATGTATGCAATGGTCTGTACAAGGCCTAATATTGTAAATGCAGTGGGATTTGTAAGCACGTACATGAACAATCTAGGAAAAGAACATTGGATGATAGTGAAGTGGATTCTCTGGTATTTGAGAGGTACCACATATCAAGAATTATGCTTTGGTGTTTCAAAAAATTGCCCTACAGGGATATGTTGAAGTAGATATGGTAAGTGATAGAGATAAGAGGAGGAGCACCACAAGGTATGTGGTTACTATAGGTTACACATTTTTCAGTTTGGTTCCAAAATTGTAGAGTTTTGTTGCACTCCCAATGATGGAGGTAGAGTATCTTGCTGCTACAAAGGCTAGTAATGAAATGATGCAGTTGCAAATTTTTTTGGATGAATAAGGTAAGAAGCAAGAGTTCGACAGGTTATACAATGACAACTAGGGTGTCATTCATCTTACAAAGAACTCATCATTTCATTCCAAGACGAAGCATATATAGCTCAAGTACCAGTTCATACGGCCAGTGTTGGAAGACGGACAGTTGAAGCTGGAAAATATACACACTAGTCAGAATCCTGCAGATATGTCAACAAAATTTGTAACTAGTAGAAATTAATATTCATCTCGGTTTCAATTGGTCTTCAAGTGTGATGATAAAGATGAGAAACATCTAGGTCCAAAGTGGAGTCATTTCCCAACAAATGAAATAGTGGTGGATTTGTTATAATCAGTCTCCAACTGGGAGATTATTGGGTGTGGAGGCTGATTATCTTATGTATTTAGAGGTATTGTCCCATTAGACCCCATTTCATAATGGGGAAGCAACACCACCCATTTGTTCACTGCCAAGGGGGCGATGGAAATTTTTATGAGCCCCCCGCCCCAAGTGGGGGTGCGGGGGAAGCACCCCCGAAGCTAAAAATAGATGTAAAATTTCTTTGTAAAACATTGTAATTTCGTAGTCAATCTAGGCCATTGATTAGGTGGATGATCTAACAATAGAAGTTATATTTAATTTAGGGGTTTTTTTCCCTAGAAGGAAACCCCTTACTATATATGAGGGAATTGTATTATATCTTAATACATGTGTATTGTGAGTGAGAAAGAGAGAGGAGATTGTGTGAGAGAGATGATGAAATTACAATGGATCTATTGTAGGTTGTATCTCTTCATTTCACTGGATAGTATAAAAGAATGGATTGGTTGTTTCTTTGTGGATGTAGCCCAAATTGGGTGAACCACATATATCTTTGTCTCTCTTGTTTTATGCATTTTCTATGTTTTTCTTTCTACTATATTTTATGTGTTCCATTTCTCTGTAATATATAATTTTATAACAGTGTAGTTCTACTCGTGCTCGTTTAGTTTCCGAGACTCATAACATACCACCTTTCCATCCCACATAAAGACTCCAACAATTCCTCTCTTGCAAGCATCTATGCATACCACAAACTCTTTGTTTGGATCTACAATCTATAGCATTGGTGTGTTTGTCAATAAATTCTTAAGTTTCTCAAAGCTACCCTCAAACTCCTCATTCAATTCAAATTTCTTACCATTCCTTTGCAATGATTTTATAGGATAAGCAATCCGTGAGAGGTTCCTAATCAACCTCCTATAGTATCTTGCCAAACCAATGAAGGATCTCACCTCATCCACACTCTTGGGAGATACCCACTCGATGATGGCCCTTATCTTCTCTAGATCTACTTTAATGCCCTCCTTGGAGACAACATGCCTCAAGTAGTGTACGTAAGTATGAAATAAATTAGACTTACCGAGCTTGGCATACAATTGATGGTCTCTCAACAACCTAAACACTTCTTCTAAATGTTCAACATGCTCTTCCTCATTTTTAGAATATACCAGTATATCATCAATGAACACAATAACAACTTATCCAAATATGGACGTCACACACTATTGATCAAACACATAAATTTAGTTGCAGAATTAGTTAAGCCAAATGGAACAATGAGAAACTCATAATTCTCGTACCTCATCCTGAAAGCGATCTTGTAAATTTCTTCCTCTCTGATGCATATCTGATGATATCTGGATCTCATATCAATCAAAAAGAACAATGATGTTCCATTCAGCTAATCAAACAACTCATCAATCCTTGGTAATGGATACTTTTTCTTGATGGTCACTTTGTTCAACTCCCTATAGTCAATGAATAATTTGAGTGTTCCATATTTATTCTTTACATACACTTCCAGTGTGCCCCAAGGTGATACAATTGGCCTAATGTACCCCTTTTCCAACATTTCCTTCAACTAAAAATTTAACTCAACCATCTCAGGCGTGCTCATCGTGTAACGTGTTTTTAATGCTAGAGCTTGCCCTTACACTAACTCAATAGAAACGTCTACCTTTGTGTAAGGTGGGAACTTTATAATTTCATGAAGAAATGCATCCTTGAACTATTGTAATACTGGGTACCTCCTCAACACGTCCATATCCTCAACTTCCTTACCCTTATCACTAGAAATGTGCATTGTGAATAACTTACGTGCTTTCATGTGGCTATGATTTGCTTGCACTTATGTCACCATCCTAACTAATGTAGCTTCCTTCTTACATGTAAGACTCTTGCTCCTCCATTGTCATCAACACACCCAATGGCTTTGTCATAATAGTATACCTTGGTTCTATGAAAATACAAGGAATCCATGCCCAACAACATATTGAATGATCAAACTGGTAATGCATTTAAATGTGTTGCTGTAGGAATACCATTCAAATAAAATGCACAAACTCTTACCTAATGATGAACTTGGTTCTTCGTACTTGTTACCAACTACACTAAACAAGACTCGACATTAAATTCCTTACTCGAACCACACTTGTCTGCCAATTTAGGACTAACATAGCTATAATTAGATCCAGGGTCAATAAAAATAGAAATAACTTGATCAAAAAGCTTACTGTCCATCTTAATGATAGATGCATGATGCTCTGACTATTTGTTATCCAAAGATGCATAGATACATGGAATACTCTAGCCAACATCCCCAATAGTATGTGCCTCCTGCGCATTGTATATCTAAGGTCTATTGCCCTAATTCTATCGATAATCTCTCTTACATAATCCTTACCATAGATCCAACAATCTATAGGGTTCCGTCTTGTCTCCTTGTTTTTTTCTCTTGATCAGATCCTTATACTCGATCTAATGCATTGAAATTCTTAGGTTATGTGACATTTTCCTTATTACCTGTAACCTGAGGCCTTCCTCTCTTTCTGTCCCATTTTCCTTTCTTATTTGCATTACCTCTCTATTGTGGCTTAGTCTCAGTTTTGTGCTTCAATTATTCACAGCAATTCCTTAGCTTCTGAAGGGCCTCTTCCATTTCTCTAGGCTCATTGAACTTAATTCTATCAAATGCAACTAGTAACCCACTAATGAACCTCTGAATCGTTTCCTTTTCCTCTGTGAGATAAGGCACATACATCATCAACACCAATAACCTTCTAGTGTACTCATCATCTGTCATGGAACCCATCTTTAGCTCATAAAATGCATTTTCTCTATCATCAAAGTATCTCTCTAACAAGTGCTTATTCTTGAATAGCTGCCAAAAATCACTCCAAGTCAAATCCTCCTCATGAATGCATCTAAAATTCTTCACATATTCCCACAAAATGTTTTCTTTACCTTTGAGATTGAATGTAGCCACTCTAGATTTTATGTTCTTTGAATAGCCATGCAACCTGAAGAATTTCTGCAGGCCAAGAAACCATGCCTCTGGATCTTGTGGTTTCTTCATCTCTCCATCAAATGTTGGTGGATTTACTTTCTTAAACTCATCTGGAAAATATCCTCAACGAATTCTCCTAGAATGATGATTCTGACGATGATCGTGGTGCTTATCTAAATTATACCTATAATCAAACATATGTCTATCCCTTCTCCTATCTAAAGTTTCCATCCATCTACCATCTTTGATTGTGTCATATCTATCTGATCTATGACCACCATATGACCGACTACCATATGCCCCATTAGTTCTATCCTCCTACCCATAGTTGATCCAGCATGGTCCCTCATGCTGGGAATCTAACAAACTTTGAAGCATTACTTCATTTACCTCTGTTTGTTTCTCTTGTTCTTATATGATTTTGTCATTATCTATCTTAAAACTCCTTATTTCTTCCTTTAAGCTTCTTAGTGTTACTACCAAATTAGAAGAGTTCCAAACACCATACTACTCTTTGGATTCATAAGGAGAGTCTCAATAGTCAACAATCTTGCTAACCAATTGATATTTCTTCTTGCAAGGTGTATCATGTCAGCTAAACCAAATCACAATAAACCAACATAGCTTAGTATATCTTGGGGAGGGTACCTTGTCTCCAATATCGGAAAATCAGTGTGATACATTTATAGCATAATCATAACATCATATAGAAACATACAACATAAGAATATGACCATGCATCAACCATTCTAGCTAGGGTCCAGCCATCAATGCATGACCTCAACAACAACACACAACACAACCTCATGCATGACAACCACCATCATTACGTCACTATACACTTGACCACATGCGAACATGAACATTCATAAATTGACAAATGTAATCAAAATAGTATAAAAATACATGTAAGAAACATAAATCGACATGTAATCAGTCATACACTCACAACATTTCATTCTTCCCCAACAACCTCAAGTTTCACATGATGACATCACTATAACCATGAACAACACCATGAAAATGAAACAAGCACATGGAATGCAAGTGTGAGAGGCACACATGAAATTGACATGCATGCATGACCAACACATAGCCCATCGTGGCCGAGGGGTAAACCATGCTCTGATACCACTGAGTAACATCGTCCTCCCACATCTACCCAAGCAACTACAAACTGGGGTAAACATGCGATGAGACGCCACTATGATATGATTTGACCTTCTATGTCACATTAAGGAAGTGGACCCGACAAAACACACCATACAAACATTAATCATCAGCTACAAGACCCTTAGGATCCAATCGAATGCTTTAGACATCTTGTCTTAGAGTCCCACTGAACTTTTGAACAACTTAAGCCTCAGTTGCTCTCATGCTTCAGGAATGAGGGTGACCAGAAACCAAAAGACACTCTCATAGGCTTTCCTACTAGCAACTCTAGGATTTTAGCCACTCTTTCAGGCCCAAAGCCTAGGTAATTGCCCTAAATTGAACCATCTCTTCAAATCAGAAAAATAAAATGGAATTGAGAGTACTAAAGCAATGACTTGCTCAAGACCTTGAATAGAACCCTACTATTCGTGACTGGCATTTCATCAAACATATTACAAATGTGTAATATATAGGTGTAATTAATAGTTCTTAGCATAGGGGTCTCATACTTAGTTGAGAATCACTAAGAACCATTGATGCCTCAACACATCAACTCCAATTCGATCCATTATCTCGTAGATACATTGATCATTTAATTACAAGAAAAAACATGATGAGATCCACACATGGTTGTTGTCATAAAACACATACATAACCAACATAATAGCAGTAGAAATACTCATGAAAGCACAGTCATGTAAACCACATATAATCCATGAAAATTATCATAGAAATACAAGGAGAAATACACTTTCATTAATGATGCAAAACCCAGACCCAGAATGGGACTTCCACGTTCCACCTAACCATAGAATGGCTGAGCAAAATCTATCTTTAGCCATTCACCCCCATGCCATATTCCAAGCAAGAATGTGGGATCTCATAGAAATCCATCCACCACAACCCATTCAGTAGTGATTCCACCTCATGGTCGGACATCACAAAACCATCATCAGATTGGTCTCCATCCAAGCCTTTCAGGGCTTCAAGAGTGTTTATTCCAACGAAAACTTCTAGGACTAGTAACTCAACCCAGAACTTCCACCATGTTTGTAGAGAATTTTTCTAACCAATACTTCTAGGACTAGTAACTCAACGTACCAAGGGCTTCCAGAGGGTTTGTCAAAACAAAGCTTTTAGTACTAGTATCTTAACCCAAGCTGTTACAGGACTTCTAGAGTGTTTTTCAAACCAGGGCTTCTAGGTACTAATAAATCAACCCAAGCTAAGGAAAAATGAGATCTGACCAAAAAAATGGAATGAAGTTAAACCCACAATCAGCATGGCTATCTAGGAAATGTCAAGGCTAGGCAAGCCAGTATCAATAAAGGAAATCCTCCATGCGAATGATAGATCACAACCAATAAACCACGCACATGTACCATGCATGCCAAAACTAGTGAAAGTAACATACATGCAACTCGGTACCTGCAATCAAATCTAATGTAGTTGTTGATCATGATGCCTTCTTGTGGTTTCTTTCTATTTCTTTGTTTTCTTGCTCCAAAAATCCAAGTATGGCACACCTACCAAGAGTGTTCAAAGAAAATTCTAAGTCTCCAAGAGTATGAGAGAGAGAGAGAGAGAGAGAGAGAGAGAGAGAGAATAATGAGAGAGCTCCAAAACTGAATGGAAAATAAATTACCAACTAATCCTCAGAAGATTTTGTATGAATGAGGCCTTTATTTTCTTCATTTTCCATTATTTTCCTTCTTTTTCCTCCTCACATGCAACCTGTGACCTTTACCTTACCTGTTCTCATAGTTTCCATTATTTTCATAAATAAAAGTGCCAAAAAATACCATTTTTCCTTTCCAAATCCTTAGCCCCTTCCTTTTCCAATTTCCTTAGCCATAACCAATCACAAGCGATCCCCATCACTAGGATTATTCCTAACATTCAACTTGGAAGGAGTGTCCCGTCATTTGTGGTTATTATTTTGCCTATATTTACTTTTGTTACATTGAATTTTCACCAAGGATGTTACATGTTAATTCACATAAGTATAGATATATGTACCTCTGACATAATTGTTAAGTTTCCCACCCTATTCTTACTCTCCTTGACTTAGTTGACAAGGGTTAACCGAAAATAGAAAACTAATTAGAGTAGGTGCTACAAGTTAAGAGTGGAAGAATCATGTTTCGACGATGAATCTCTCTGAAAGGAATATCTTTTCCATCAGGGTATCATTGACTAAAAGAAATGAAAGATTCACATAAAGAGAAGGAATATGCAGATAACTGATTGTTAATATTAGTGTAGGTTCCCCTTGAGATTTACCCTGCTTGTCTAAGAAGCCAAAGACAATTTCATGTGGAAACTAACCTACAGCTGCAAAAGAAAAACAAACCATAGAAAAGGAGTGGTGTAAAGAAAATAGAAACAAACAAGAAAATAAAAAACTACTCCTACTCCTAACTTATGTACGACATAGGCCAACTTATGTAAAGTGATACTTCCAATGTAGCCATTGGCACATTAGTTGTACCATGTGGGAGAGAGCATGTATGTTAAGAAGGATATACAAGAAAAAACACAAGCAAGAAAGTTAATACAATAGAAGCCAAAAATTTCAAAGCTTGAATGCATCCATAGAAAAGTAAAAATGAAAAGTGCATGAGAGGCACTCTATGGATGTACCATGGCATCCTAACAAATTGTGAGTCATAGACAAGTAGGTACACACGTTCAAACCTGGAAAATGAACAAACATGAAGAAATAATAAAATTTATGTTTTGAAATAGTGTTTGCTACATACAACTCCTCCAACAATTGAGTGATAGGATCATGTGATACATATGGAGGATGAAAAAATTGTAAGAGAGATTGATTTTCAATGTGAAAAACAAAGTGCTAAGGAGCCTAGAAATATTTGACACATTTCTAATTAGAAGTAGAACTAACCTCAAGGCTATGACAACCTGAAATAACCATTAGTTTGGGTTGAAGTGACTCGAGAACTTGGAAAGATTCAACAAATTTCTGATTATAAGTGGAACTTGCCTCAAGGCTACAAGAACCTAACATGACCATTAGCTCGGGCTGAAGTACCTTGACAAATTAGGGAGTTACCAATTCATCAGAAGATGGATCATCGAGGACTGGTGGCTTAGAAAGATTGACAGTGGAAAAATTAGAATGATGATCGAATGAATAAAGGAATAGATCACGACAACCATGATCAGGAAGTTCAAGATCACTAACATACGCATCCTCATTATCTGACTAATCATAAAGAGGGATGATGAAAAATGAGAGATTTCAGCCTCTATGTTTTCAGAAAGGTAAGATGAGATATTTGGAGGATGAGGTAATATAGATTTTTCCTCTTTGCATTCAGATGAAAAAGTAGCACTCCATGTCTTTTGCGAATGATCGAAAGTAGAAACATCCAAAAATGAATTTTCACAAGATTGAATAGCAATGGAAAACTCATGGAAGATGTTAGGATAGAATGGAAGTGGTGTGGATAGAAGGAGATCATCCTTCACCGCAGGTTCTTCTTCAGACTCCCAGACATACTCATTGAAAATGATATCACAGGTTGGGTATTCAACACCAACTCCATCCATATATTAATCCTCATAAACATCCCAAGAGAAATCCAATACAAGTGAACACAACACATCCAAATATAGAGTATCATAGGAACCAAAGGATGGAGGATGAGGAGATAACACTTCATGAAAACCATCGAAGTCACAGTCCAACTCTGCATTGAAATTCTAGGTAAGTGGGGTAAGAAGAGATGGTGTTAGATCAAGAGGTGAATTCTTAACTTCTCTCACCTTGACTTGTGGAGCTAGATTTATTCGATGAGAAGGGGACAACGACTCACTTGGGACTAAAAACTTGTACGTTTTAGATGTATAATCTCTAACACTGAGGTATGTTGGGGGAGGTTTGAAAAATTATAACTCATGTGGATTTTTAGAAATTTGAATAAGATGTTGAAATATTTTAGACAAGAACTCCCAATCAACTTCATCTTCAAGAAATTCAAAACACTAATGAATAAAATGATCATGAAAATCCTAAAGTGATTCGTCAGGTATCTTTTGCAATTTTAAAAGTTTCTTATGAAGGGATTTATGATCATATAGATCTAAAGCATGATATGATTCAACGACAAACTATTTGAAAGAGTGTATGGAGGCTGCAGGAAATGTGTGACACCATTTATTTGCGTGCTTTTCAAACGTGAGAGAAAACAACCCACTGGAAACTTCCTTAGAATAGATGCCATGCCCACCATAGAAACCAATAAAAAAACAATGTGCCTAATCCAGGTTATTCCACCCTCACCATTGAACTTAAATTTGGACATGTCATTTAAAATCCTCACCAACACTTTCAAATTTGAAAAGTTAGAAAAACATGTCGGGGTTATGATTTGGTGAAATGTCATCAAATGTGTGTAGAAATTCAAAACAGAATTCAAGAGATTACCTTGTCATTTGTCCCTCCTTCTAGCCCTAGAAATGTTTACAGCGTTGGACCTGCCAACATTCAAGGGATCTCCTAGATATGAAGTCTCAACTAGACCTCACACTGTTTTGAGTAGGAGTCCCGGTACTGGGTGGTAATTTTATGCCTTGACCACAGAATTGTGCAGAGGAAAGTATGACAAATTTCAGTAAGATAAAGTGTGTTACCATAGGGAGAGTCAAGTGTGATGCTAGAAGGTTCCAACACATGAAGGGAAAAGGAAGTGGGCCCTTGGAAGCCTCTAATAGTGCACAACTTGAAAGGAACACACTAGTGGAATGACATCACAAGCTAATATGTGTAATAGTCCATAAATTAAAGTGATGATTTAAGTCAAAACCACACATTCAACAAGATTCATGCAAATGAAAAAGAAATAGTTCATGAGTATGTATGTAAGTTAAATAACATACATTTCCAATAAAACAAGAATAGTCATATGATATTAATAACATATGCATGAAAGCATGATGACTCTAATTTTATTATTATAAGTGAAAGGTCCATCCATACATACACCATTGATGACCACTAGTCCTAATCATGGAACATTACTTTCAAGAACACCTGCTCCTCCAAAGAATTATACTCTCTCTATGCTATGGAGAAGCCAAGGATCTTCACAATACTCCCAAGCTATTTCTAATACTGAGACTAGCAAAAAGCTTGGCTCCCAAAATCATGTTACATGAGCTATGAGGTTCTATTTATGACAAGAAGTGGTGACTCTTCAACTCCCCTTTCTAACCTTTGGATTACCCTCACGACTCTTCAACTTCTTTACAAAATGAAACATTACATTACTTAGTCACTTTTCATATTCCAATAGTCACACTTGGAATTTTATTTACAATGTAATTACAAATATTATTACATTTTCCACTTGTCCCCATATAAGAAGAAATAGAGTAGGGATAGTGTAACAATACACAACACTATGACTCTGGATTTTGGGGGAAGTCCATCTTGGAAGCCTCCACCTATTGCTTCTTTGTCACATATTGGTGCCAAAATTGGTAATTTGTGATGGTGTCCCCAAACTGTTTAATGGTGTCTTGTAAGAAGTAGATTCTAGCCTCCATGGCATCTGGGTAAACTATCTTGGAACCTATGTCCAACTTGTTATGATGCATGAGAAACATTGTTTCGACTTTGACAGGACCACCAATGACATTTTTCATGTTGTGTGCATTTAGTTCCAAGTCTTCCCTAGTGGCCTCCTGTCTTAGCTGGTCCAAGTACTCTTCGAACTCTTGCCGAACTTGGTTCTTGGGTTTAGCTTTGGTGAGGGAACCGATTGATCAGATCTTGTGTGTTCTCACCAAGACATCGAAATGATTATACAGCCACACATATGAGGCATGTGTGTTGCCAGTGAATGAGGTGAGTTTCTTGTTATTCTGAATCAACATTCGAACCTTTTCTTTCTCCAACTTTGCATATCACTTCATTTTGTTCACTAAGTCAAGAGGGGACCCTTTGTACTGCATTGTCCACTCTTGTACATAGGAAATGGAAGCATGTATGCTTTTGAGAGTTTTAAAAAACACTTTGATGTAGTGTTGTAGGCCATGCAAACAAGCGATTACTTTATGCATGATGGAAAATATCTCATAGACCTTCTACATGGTTTCTCCATGTTTTGATACTTCAAGAAGTATTGCTTCTCTCATCTCCCCCAATTTGGAAATTGCATTATGTGCTGCTAGTTGTAGTTGTTCTACCTCTTTCTTGGAAGCCTACAACTTTTGTGCTAGTTTCTCATTCTTGGCTATCAAATACTGAACATTTGATATTGTTTCCCTTGCATAGCCCAAGCTGGCTTCGACAATGGTAGTTGGATGCTTCCTAGTATCTAACATTATCACCTTTTTCTTAATGAATGTAGGTGATTGTTTGATCATCCAGAAAGTGCTTCCTCCATGCTTGTACAATCCTCCTCTGGAACTCATCGAATGATAGATTGTGCACATCCATCATCAGATCATCATCAAGAATAACAACATATCCTTACTCTCTTGGGGTTGGCTCTCCTAGTGGAGGTGGTGGAGACTAAGGGGTGAACTATGGTGCTTTTAGCATTAGGCTAACATCTTCATGCTACGGATCCTATTCTAACTCCATGTTAATCACTTCAATCAATTTCTCAATCTATTGAGAAAGAGCTCTATCTTGCATCTTCTCACCTTCCTCCTTAGATGTTGGTTGTTCCAGTTCATCAACCTGTATCGGCAATGTTTCCTCTATCATAGTTCCTTTTCTTTATTCTTATACCTACTTCTGCTCCTCTTCTCATTCCCTCCTCCCTGAATCTTATTCTTTCTTCAACTTCCTCTCTGTCTCATGTAGCTTCAGTTCTGCTTCCTACAACTTCTCATTTTCTCTCTTTCTCCACTCTACTCTATGGATCCTTTGCTTCCTCCTTACTTTCACTATCAAATATACCTTCACGATAAGAGGATCTAGTTTCATTTTTCATCTTTGCTCCCCCTCTGGACTACCAACAATCTTCATCTTTCCCTTATCCTACATCAGATTGTTGCCTTCTGATGCTATTGTTGTTGCTTCTATAACTGTTTTTGTTTGTGGAGAATCATTTAAATTCCTTTCTATATTGATTGACTTATTAAATTTGGAGGCATTGTAGTCGTACCTACAAGGATCCTCCTCTAGCCAATGAAATTCCCTATTGATCCAAAAAAGTAAACTCTCGTACAATTGTCCTTGCAAATACTATGGGGATCATATAGATTAAAGTTCTTAATGTCGAACTCACATTTCACCACCACCTTAGCCTTGGCATCTGCAACTTTCAAGTTCTTTATCTCCTATAATCTGATCTGGAAAGGAAGAGTAGGCCTTGGTGCTTTCTTCTTCTTATATAACGTTGCTTACAACCCTGTAGTGATATGGTATTATACTTCTTGCATAATTAGATTGTTAGTGGCATACCTTGGTAAAACACGCAGAGGCATATCTCCGCCAAACACTCTGATGAAGGTGCTACCTAGTGAGGCACACTAATCTACAATATCCACTATCAACTCCATTGCTTCTCAGGACATGCAAGGTGGTTCTTGCTCAAATATAACCTTGTATAATGGCATGATAAAGTGGTCAGCTAATCTTTCCATCATTTCTTGATAACTGTGGTATGAAAGAAACTTGCAATAGATGTTCACTATATTGCTTCATTTTGTCCATGTCCAGTTCATGCGAGGGAATTGCTGCTGCACACAGATTTCATCCAGTAAGTGTGCAGACATATAGAATTTTCCTCTCTCATCCTTGGGGGACTCTGAGCCTGTGCTACATGGGACGTTAATTGTTGAAACAACATATTTTATGAGGTTAATGGCCTCCCATCACTCACTGACTGGTCCAATAATGCTTCCCACCCTCCATGGAAGGTTTTTTTTCTCTCTTGACCATGGATTATGGAAGCAAAGATAATTCCGAATTGGTAAGTCTTTTTGAGGGATATTGTCTTGTACACATGGGTGGGTGTCGGTGAAAACTTCAATAAATCTTTCACCTAATGCTTGAAAATGTCTCTTGTGTTCATGTAGCTCTGCATGGCATAGAAGAGTGATTCCATGAGCTTCGTTGGCCCAAGGAAGTGATACATCTACTAAAATCCTTATGCCCTGAAGGTGGCAAGCTTCTTCTCGTTGGCACTACTCAATGTCATAGTTTCTTCTTCCATATGTGAGACAATCGAGTTGATGATGTCTACACATGGGAAGATAGGGTACTTTCATGAAAACTTGTATAATGTTAACTGTCAGATGCTAAGATACACCAACCATTCCTCCAAATCTACCTTAAAATCCTTTGAAAAAATGTCGTTGATCTGTTTCCATGTTAGTGTTGTTCCCTTCTCTATAAACAATTGATTATTTGCATAAACTGGTAAATCAACTAATTCCCCAACACTTCTCTTGTTGGTTTTCTTTGATGCATCTCTCTTAGATGCCATGGTAACAATGGCTGCTGGAGAGGTTCTCAACAACTTATGTACATGTGGGATAGAGAGGACAGTCATGGAAAGAAAATCTCTGTTTAGAGAAAAAAAATTACAAGGAAAGTTCAAGCAGCAAGCCAGGAACTAGATGTGAGGGATTGAACAAATTTTTTGGACAACGGCAATGAGTTGATAGTGGGAACTGCCAAAGTCAAAGCTTGATGACTAGAACTACACAATTTGTAGTTCAACCTAGGCAAAGGCCTAGGAGATACTACACATTGCATAGTCTCAACAACCAAGCTGAGAGGTTGTCTCCTTGAACTACACAATGCACGGTTGGAGGCATATTAGACTATGAATTATGCAATTCAAAGGCCAATTTTGTGGCTTGAGCCTCTATATTTGTCACTGCCAGCTATGAAAAGTGAGATATGGCATAGGGAATCCTAGATCTGCCCAAAGGAAGTGTGAAAATCAAGCAGATCCGAGAGATAGTGTGAAGTTGAGTACATATATGACTACGTGTAGATGGATGCATGTGAATCAAGCACATTAATTGATTGAATAAAAGGAAAGAAAAATAAGAGAGGAGAGTCACCACAACGATGACCATTGATGAAAAGAATGAGAACTAATGTGATGCTTGGGAAAGGAAATCTATAACTTGAAACAACACTTCTACAAGTTAAAATAAGTTAAAACACAAGAAACCATGAAGAGAAATAAGTGAAAAAAAGGTCACACAAGAAAAAAATAAAAAGCGATAGAAAAAGTAGAAAAAAATGATAAAAGAAAAACTCACCTAGAAATGTGACGAAGACTGCAATGAAGGCTCCTTGATCTCCTCAAGAATACTAGAGCTTCAAGTTCAAATGTGAAAATGAGCTCTAGAAATGTCAATTAAATGGATTTGGACAAATTAGGGTTTATGATGCACATGTCTAAAATCAGGGAAAAAGTGACACTTGGCAGAAGTGTCTAAAAATAACACAAGTGCCTCCATTGAGATACTAAATATAGATCCCTATTTTTTTATGGATTCTTTTTTCTTCTTTGTTTTCTTTTTCTAGGGAAAGTTTCCATGCACATTGCTAGGAAATACAACACAATTACCACAATTAGGGCTCTGAGCACTCTAGAGTTTCTAAGCTCAATAAGGGTTCCACAATTTATAGGCTCGGTGTTGGGTTGCCTCCTCATGACTATGAATTTTCTCATCTCAAGGCTCACTGGTAGTTACGAATGAAAAATTCCCATCAGCATGGCTAGCTTCCCTCAAGGATTGGACAGTTTCTGGGGGAAAGCCCAAAAATACTATGCGACCAAGTTAGGATATCGGCTTGCGAGTTATAAAATCCAGTAATTTAGAAACAAAATTCAAATTGAAATGATAAGTATCATTTGAAGAACAAATACCTGGATCAATGCTGTATGAGCTGTTGTGGTTAAGAAGGAAGGTTATAAAATCAAATCATAGGCAAAATTTTGGAGGGTGGTTGTAGACGCTACAAGATATACCTATTGATGGGACCCATCATCACCCCCATGCTAAAGGAGTTTCTTACCTTCTAAGTAACTTACTCATTGACATGTAGTTCTTGCATGGCTCGAGTGGCCTCTCAGACATCCCAAGGCATCTTATATGGTGTGCCCTCTTCTGGATAGTATCATGCATTTGCCTCTATAAATTGCCATTCCCTTTGTTCCTCTACTTGATATCTTATCTCTTTTAGGCCCAATAACAAGGGAGGACTCATTTTTATCCCTATCCAATTGATTTTCAACGTTTGAAAAATTATTTTGTAGAGTGGATTCATTTCTAGGTCATTCCTCAACCTTTCATGGGAGTGATATTACCTAATTTGTAGACTGTGTGGCAAAGCATGTGATCCTATTTCGCAAGCATGCAAATTCTGAGTCCCCAATAACCTAAAGGTACCATGAAAATGGAGGATGGATTGTTCTTGTGTTTCCAAGTAGAGAGGGGCCAATTTGGGGTCTGTAGAGATAATGTTATGGTTACGTATGATAACCTTGGGGATTATTGTCTCTACTTTGATATATAGGGTCTCAATCGCTTCTTCGGCCATAATATTATTTACTTCCTCAACTCTTATATATTCATGGGTTAGCTGAGATGCCAGTGCCATTTTTTGTGCATCCCCCAATATTTAATTAGGGTCCTAAAAGTTCATGTCTATGAGGATCATGTTGTGCATATAGAAATCATCCAATTTGTCCATATCATCAATGCTCACCTATTGGTAGAATTTAGTGAACCTCCTACAATCCTAAAATCGTAGAGATCCATATTGTGCTGAATTTATCATTTAGAATTGCATCCATCATTCTTTGAGGAAGATGTCATCTGAGTTGGATGGTTGTCTACATTAGATGGATTCCATGGACAAGCTTGCCATGGTGGTAAGTTGTGATTCGTTTTCCTGTAGTTTCTCCCTCATCCTCTTTTTCTCTAACTATGGTTACTCCTTCATGATTGATTCCTTTAGCCTTAAGTCAAAAAATTCCTTACTCATTTATTACATCCTTTTCTCCATGATTCCTGCATCCTCTACTTCCTTGAATTTTTCTATTGGAATCGATTGATGAGTTATGCTTCTCTCTTTTTTTAACTAAAACAGTTGGGAAATTGTATAATTTTCAAATATAATCCTCCCCCTTTCAGTAATTTCTTAATAGGAATCAAGATTATGTTGTAGAGTAGGCTCTTGGAGTCATTGTCAAAATTCTCCCTCCTCTTGAGGTGTTGCTTTCCCTTCTTGTAGCACCTTTTCTTCATCTTGTAGAAACTATGTCCTTTCTTTTACCAACTTTGTTCTTTCTTGTAGTAGGCCATTTTGTGCCTTGAGTTGCTTGGTTGTGATTTACCTAATGGTTTGCCTTCTCATGGGTGTCAAAGTTTACTTTCCCATGGATTTGAGTGAGGTTGTCTCCTCAATTTTCCTTTTTCCTCATTGCAATTCTTCTTCTTAGTGGCTAACTGATTCATCAATTGTGATTGGGATTCTTGAAGGAGGTTTAGGCTTCACTTTTTTTTTGGTGCTCTTTCATCTTTTAAAGTATAAGAGACCTTGCCTGGGATGCCTTCCCTTCAGTTTGACCTGTGTGCTTAGGGCTTCAAGAGTAGAAGACACCTTTTTTATTTTTCATTCCCCTCTGAGAGACTTATCTGCTACCTTTTTGTTCCCTTATTATGAGGTCTAGAGGGCTTTCCAAGGGTATATTTTGTTGCCTTTTGTTTCCCCTTCCTTCTTTCCCCTCTTCTCCAACTTCTCTTTCAACCTCTTCTTCCTTCTCTTCAACCTTTTGTCCTATTCTACTTCTTTCTCTTCAATTTCTTGTCCTTGTTCTTCAACCTCTCCTTCTTCTTCTTGCTTAACTCCAACACTAGATTTTGTGGTCTCTTTATGTTGTGTTAGGGTCTAGGCTTGTGTCTCAATGAATGCTTCCCTATCCACTAATCAGTCCACAACATAGGGATACTAAGGTGGATTAAGGAACTCATAAAAGTGAACCTTATAATGCCACAATGGGAAATGTATTGGTTCTTCCCCGCCCTCACCCTCTAGCTCATTTCAATCATGGACAAGAGGAGGGAATCTGGAACATTGAGCCTGCATGGAATGGGTAATTATATTTAGAACCTTAGCTCGTAGAGTAGCCTAAATTTATAGGAATATACAACACTCAAACTCCCCTCACAATATATATACATGAAGCTGTTATAGTCAACTTCATCCCAAGGGTAAGGAAGGATCTCCCTTCTTACTCCATTTTTTTCTTCAACAAGCTTCTCTTCAGGGAGGAAGAAAATTATCTTTGTTGTGATGGATTATGTTCTATATTTCTTTCCCTGTTTGACTCCAATAGGTATGGTGGTCACTCTGCTAATGATATTTTCATTCAAATGGATGGTAATTCCCCTTACAATAGTGGTGTCATTATCTTCTCCTTGAGAGTGGAGGGCCATGTCATGTTCATGAGTTATCTCATCACCAAACACTTTCAATTTTTCAAAGAGCCCCATCCACTAATGACTTAGGAAGATATCTCTAGTAGGAGGATGTTGATGTATGATGTTGGTGTATGTGGGTTCCCGATATTGAACCCCCCCTCGCCCCCCGCCTTGCCCATGGCTCCTACTGTTGCTTCCTCAAGGTATTTAAAAGATTTCTTTTTGTAAAGAATTGTGTTTTGAGCAGCCTAGGGTTTCAAGGTAGGGTAAGGATGTTTGTGCCTCTTTTCTAGTCAGAGAGAGGAGATTTATATTCCAAGCTTTAAAATAACTACCTCTACTACCACCTTTCTTTTCTCATGTAAAAAAAATATTTTTCAAAAGAAATCCTATTATGCAGGGGTTTTCTATAGGATGTTTATACAAGTAGAAATTCACTTAATAATTGCATAGAGGGTGAGGAGAAAAGATTCCACTTACACCTTTTTGGATGATTTTCTTATGATTTTTAGGGTTTGGAGGAACATTTTCGTTTATTCAAACCTTCTTTCACCTCTCAACATGATCTTATAGCACCTCCTCTGCAATTTTGTAGTAATTTTCATAATCATGCAACAAATATGTATGATCTTGTAGCACTTGCTCCCAATCTTGTAGAACCTGTAAATTGACTCTATAGATCCTCTATTTCACCCTAGGGAAGCCCTATTCCTAGTTGGGTCATCCTTCGATGTCTTAGTGGGCCTCTATAACTATTGTGGCAATGATCCTCAGTACAACTGAACTCGAGCCTGACATTTTATTTATTCTTGTAGTAGTGGGTTCAACATGAATGGTGAGTTGGCCCCTACACATATTTCCTTTTTTAACTATCAGGCCCACTCCTCATAGTTATCACCCTCTCTTGCATGGAAGGGTGAGAGAACTACACTTTTACTATTCGAGGGTGACTAAGTTTACTAGCCACCTCCATCCCATAAAAATTTATTCCCCATTCATTAAAACAAAATGAATCGGTATGCACTTCATGAAAGAGATGAGGAGTGTTATACTTGAGCCTACCTATGATTTTGAGTTGGTGCATATGCATGCATGTTACTATTAAACCATGCTCTTGTTTCATTCGTTGGTCCTCATTTGGAAAAATCATTTCACTAATATTCTCTTATAGGTGTTTGATTGATGAAGTATTTTTTTTTATACAGGTTCTTCTAGTGTTTGATTTTCTACTATTGGAGTTGGTTAGCAACCTTGTAGTTGTCTATGAAGGATGGCCTCTTGATGCTTAAGGATGACCAAATCTTCTTTCTATACCTGCAAAATTTCTTTGTTGTTGGTTCTATAGGGTTTGTCCAGGCTTCTAGAGGATTGATTTGTTTCTTGTAGCAATCATGCAACCGCTTCCAAAACCATATCTACCTTCACGAAATGAATTCAATAACTTAAATAATTCATGGTGAGCTTATGGAAATGGATTGGAAACTTTGATGGTGGGGAAAAGTTGGGAAGAAGGGGTGAGAATAGGGTCATTTATGAACAAAGCCAAAGTTTTGGAAGGGGATTTTTTTAAATGGTGTGCATGAGAGGTGAAGGAGGTGTGGTGAAATTCTCCTGTCATTTTGATCCATAAAGTTCTATGTATATTCCATTGGATAGTTTTTCACAACATATATGATAATATAATATTAAAAATCTAAGTTTCTACACTATTACAATTTTATATAATTTATAGATCTATAAAATTAACTCTAATTAGTGCATGCATATAAAAGTAAATCAATTATAAAAGTAGAGAATGAAAAAATAAGCTCACATAGATAATACAAAATAAATGTTCTATGGGAAACCTTTTCAGGAGAAAACCCAGCTCAAAGGTGAGTCACTTCACTCTTTTTCTCTGTCTGGAAATATGGATGCAGAATACATTGAAGTAATGTATTTGACCCATAGGCTACTATAGTGCTCAGATCCTCTCTATGCTCTCTACCTTATATCACTATTATCTATATTTTCTCAACTACGAAACAAAATTCTCTCGAAATAATGGAATGCCTATTTTTCCTAGTGGCTCGGTTATAACACAGCTTGATAGACTACTAGTAGTTAAGTTTGACTACATCAACTCTTAACTAGAGTTACAAAATAGACTCTTCTAGAGTCTTTTACATCAAAAACACATGGCTAACCCCTTTTCCATGACTAATGGGAGCTAATGTGGCATCCTCCCAAACTATAGGTGTGAAATCAAGAAGGTCAGCTTCTAAGTGGCATACATTTTTCATACAAACTCCGATTGATGCAATTATTGCTCCATTGGAAATATTTATGTATGTAGAATAGTCTGAAAAGGAGAAAAATACAAGAGTCAAAGTTTTACGCCCCAAAAACATCGTTTGATGCCTCAAAATGATCCCCAAAGTTCTTAGACCCTGTTTCATCAAACTGGCTCCCAATAGTAAAAATGGTTATGTGAGTTGATTCTTCCACTTTTTCCACTTTGAATGCATTGAGATGGATGAAAAAACTATAATGGTCCAGTTTGGATCACACCTCACCATTTTGAGAGGATTTTGGTCCCCAAAAGCTTTTAATGAATGAGGTGAGGAAATTTTTCCTCCACCTTCTCTCTCATGTACCATTTAGCTTTTCCTGAGAGTTGTCCCTTCAACCCAATTTGCCAAAGGTCTTGTTGCCCTTGCCTTGTAGTTTTGGACCTCTTCTGCAGAAATGTATCTTCTGTCAACTCTGCTTGAGTGCCTGGTACCAAATCCTACACAGAAGGTAGGACCTATTCCTCTTCCTAATCTAGCATGGAAGGCTTATAGAGTTTCAAATTATCCACATTTACAACTAAGTAAATGTGCATATATGGTGGTAAACTGGGTCGATAGGCATTGTCACCAATCTTTTCTAGTATCTCAAAGGGACTATATATAAGAGCCTTGATTTTCTTACCAAACCCTTACAACCTCTACTCATTCAACTGTAGCCATACTCTCTCTCCAACTTTGAATGTTTTCTCTGTTCTGTGCTGATCATGTCTAGACTTATACTTCTCCTGTGACTTCTACAATGTTTTATGTAACTATATATAGATCTTCCTGATCTTCTCTATAAAAATTTTAGCCCTTAAATCATCTCCTGTAAGGTCTCCCTTTACTCTTCCTTGCTGCCTATATGCAATATCCAAAGGTGAAGGTGGAAAATAGCCAAAACAAGTTTCAAATGGGAACTTTCCTATAGAAGTGTTGATTGGTTTGTTATAAGAATGTTGTGTATATACCATATTTTTATCCCAGGGCTTCGAATAATTTTGGTCATAACCCCTCAGAATTTGTACGAAAGTGTTGTTGACTACATATGTCTACCCCCCTGTCTGTGGATGGAATGTTGTAGATCTCTTCAACTTCATGTCCATATTCTACGGCAATGTAGTCTAGAATGCATTAAGAAATATTGCATCCCTATCTACAATGATGCTCCTTGGTATCCCAAAGTGTACCTAGACCTGTCCAAAGAATAGGCTTGATACTTCTTGTGCTGCTGGTAATTTTACAGGGCATTAGAACACACATCTTGTTGAACTTGTCAACTACCATGAACAGGTAGTCATGTCCCTTCTTGATTGTTGGAAAACCTCCCACAATGTCCATGGATATTCTTTCCAAAGGATGAGTAGGTACAAATAAGGCATGATATAGGCCCTATTTCCTATTGGTAGGCTTGTTGGTACATCAAAGCATACATCTTGTTATGAACCTAGCTACTTTTTCTTGCATCATGCGCCAATACACATACCTCTGCAAGTTAGTCACGATCTTCACTACAGTGAAGTGCCCTACAACCTTGGAGGTGTGAGCCTCTCTAATCAATTGCAAAGTCTCACCTTTAGGAACACATAGCTTATCTAGCTTGTAGAGTAACCCATCCTGGAGATGGTAGTTAACAGTTTGTTTGCCATCATGCACATGAATTTGACTCTGCAACTCCTTATACACCTCCTTAAAGTCTTCATATTCTAAATATGCCTCTCTGTATGCATCATGGGTGAATGGCTCCATGTTCATAAGAGTCTCCAAGGTTCTAATCTTTGATGTGGGTGGCCTTGAAAGTATACCGAACAACCTGTTTTTGTTTCCCTTCTTATACTCGATGACCAAATGAAACTATTGTAAGAACACCATCCACTCGTAATTGCTAGTCTGTTGTAGCTTATTTTGGGCTTGCAAGAACTGTAACAGCTGGTGATTTGTGTGGATTATTTTCTCCTTTCCCATCAAATAGTGCTTCCACTTTTTCATATCTTGCACCATGGCATAGAGCTCCTTATATTAGGTAGGGTAGTTAAGAATACCCCATGAAATACTTCAGAATGGTAGCAAACAGACCTTCCTTCTTGCACCAAGACAACCCCCATAACATACCCACTTGCATCTATCTCTACTTCTAAGGGTCATTGCAAGTTTGGTAATGCTAGAACCAGTGCTTCATAGGTCCTCTTCTTTAACTCATCGAAGGCCTTTTGTTGCCCTTTTCCCCACTTGAAACTATTGCCACTTGCTATTATAGTGTGGAGCGGTGTCGCTATTGCTGAAAACGAGGCTATGAATTTCCTTAGGTACTGTGTTGCTCCAATGAAACTCTTAACCTTTGTAACATTAGTAGGCACTGAACATTTCATCATGACCTCCATCTTGGAAGGATCTATCTTCAATTCTCCCCCACCAATCACATATCCCAAATATACCAAGGACTGCTATGCAAACTCACACTTCTTAAGATTTGCTAGTAGCTGGTGCTTCTTCAACGTTTCTAGTAATTGCATCAAATGTCAAATATGCTCCTCCCAGGTAGCACTATATACAAGTATATAATCTATGTAGATAATAATAAATGAATCTATAAAAGGGCACAGTACATCATTAATTAATCTCATAAATGTAGTTGTTGCATTACATAGGCCAAAAAGCATAACTAACCACTCACACATACTTTGCCTTGTTTTGAAGGCGATCTTCCTTGTATCTTCTTCTTTGACTCGAACCTGGTGATATCCAAGCTTCAAGTCCAGCTTGGTTGAATACTTTGTTTGATGCAAATGATCTTTCAGATCATCTATCTAGGGCAAGGGGTATCTATGCTTGAGATAATTTTTTTATTCAATGCCCTATAATCTATACACATTCGCCAAGTCCCATCCTTCTTTGGCACAATGATGATGGGTGACCCACATGGTGATGTACTCAGTCAAATGAAACCTTGTTCCAGCAGATGTTGCAAATGTTTCTTCACCTTGCTTCTATAACATACTTCCTGTACAACCTAATATTTGGCAATGGGGAGGTTGGCAATAGTTGTATCTCGTGCTCGACTTCTCTCTTAGGGGGTAGCCATTTAAGCTCTCATAACATGTCCTTGTATGCATGTAACAACTCCTCCAGTTGTTGTTTTTTTCCTTAGTACACCCTTCTAGGGATGCCTTGCCTCTTATTGACCCATTTACAGACTAATTTTCTCTTAAAAACAATAAAACATACTTCTTGCTGGAACTAATCAATTTCTTGGCTTGGTTGGCACCTACTAGTGAAATTTTTGATTTTCCTTTGTGCGCATTGATGATGAATTATTTTTCATCATTCATGAGTCGGCATTGGTTAACTCTCCTCATGAATATTGCATCATGCATGTACATGTATGGACTCCTAAGCATGGATACACATACATCAAGGAAAACCGTATCCAGATCTACTTCATCAATAAAATCACCACTGATAACAAATCTAATGTTACACTATTTTCTACCTTAAGCTCTACATCATTATCTACCCATCTAAGTGGATATGGGTTTGAATGATCAAAAACTTCCAGCCCCAACTTTTTGACCAGATCTGTTGCAATGAGATTTTCCTGTGATCCTGAGTCAAGGAGAGCATCAATCTTCATATTATTGACCTCTATCTTTGCATGGAAGGGTTTGGTCATTCCTTTCTCCTCCTATTGTTGAAGGCTACTCAAATTCATCTCCTTTTGCACTGATGTACGTATGATATTCTCATCCACGTCGAAGCTACTTTCAACTTCGTTGCTAGAATCGGTGGCCATGAGATTATTCTTCTTATTATATTTCTTCTTGTTCTTCATGTTTAGCTCTAAATGCAATTTCCAACATTTCTCCCCTGTATGGCCATCAATGTTGCAGTGGTTCCAGTGGTTGCTAGGATCCTTACACTAGTGTGTTGTGGTTGTTGTCTTTATATATTTTCCCCCTTTTTTCTTCTTCTTCCCCTCCTTAGAAGCGTATTGTTTCTCCTTTTTCTTTGATCCACTTGATTGTGCTCTTTTCAAGCCTATGTTCTCAAGGTACTATGTTTGTACATAAGGTGCGTCCATTGTTTTTCGCTTGAACAAAATCCCTTGCTCATGTAGATGGTGGTGCAAACTACCTAGATATTTGAGGAGTACATATGGGTTCTTTTGAGAGATACCCAACATTACAGCCATATTTTTGAATTATGTGGTGTACTCCTACACGCTTTGGCTTGGTGTTCACCTAAGGTAATGCCACTGGATCCACTGGGCTTCCATGTATCCAATGGGATAAAATGATGACTTAATAAGGGTTTTGAAATCATCTCACTTAGTCACTAGAGGTTTTCCCTCCAACCTCAGGGTTTTCGTGTGGCTCTCCCACCAAGTTAGTGCATGGCCCTCCATTTTCATCCATGTGAATGAGATCTTCTGCCTTTCCTCAATATGCTGGACACTGAAATAAACTTCTTGTTGTTGTAACCAGTGGTTCAGCATTAAAGCATTGATATCATCGTGTTATGGATTGATATCGATTTTTTCTTCCACTTTAAATAGGGATTGGTTCACAACACTTGAACTGGCTTGATCTTTTCCTAGTTCTTTCTTTGGATAGTTATCTGCATCTTCCCTATCTCCTGATCCCCCTTCCAATTTTTCCTCGGCATTTGAACCCCCTTCTTATTCAAATATCCCCAACTTATTGCATACGTCTGCCATGAGTAGGTTAACATTGCAGTTTATCTCCATGACTTTTTCTTCGAGCTGCAAAAAACTCACCTCTGCAGGATCAGGAGGTTCATTTACAAATTAGTAGCCCATGATTAACGTTTTACGATTTTTATGCTTGCCGATATAGATCCCTATAATTTCGACAAAATACCAAAAGAAAGATACTCTGATACCAAATTTTCCGTAAACTTCCATGGATATTCTACTGGATAGTTTGTCATAACAAATCTGATAATATAATATTAAAAATGTGAGTTTCTACACTATTACACTTTTATTTAATTTCTAGATATCTAAAATTAACCGTAATTAGAGCATGCATGTAAAATTAAATCAAAAATAAAAGTAGACAATGAAAAAATAAGCTCACACACAAATAATACACTATATATGTTCTCTTGGAAACCCTTACGGGAGAAATCCCAGCTGGAAGGTGAGGCCGCTTTGCTCTCTTTCTATGTTTGGAAATATGGCCGCAAAATACAAAGAAGTAATGTCTATGGCCCATGGGCTGCTACAGTGCATAGATCCTGTATGTGTCCTCTACCTCCTATCTCTCTTGGCTATATTTTCTCAACTAGGGAACAAAATTCTCTCGAAAGAATGGAATGCCTCTTCCTCCTAGTGGCCTGGTTATAACACAACCCTATAGCCTACTAGTGGTTAATTTTGACTACATCAACTCTTAACTAGAGTTAAAAAATAGACTGTTCTAAAGTATTTTACATCACAAACAAGTGGAAAGCCCTTTCTAAATGAATAATGGTAGCTGGTGTGGCATCCTTCCAAACTATATGTCTGAAAATAGGAAGGTCAGCTTTTGAGTGGCATAACATTTGCATACGTTCTGTGATTGACGTGATTCTTGCACCATTGGAAATATTTTTCTGTGTAGAATAGCATGAAAAGTTGCAACACTTAAGAGGCAAAGTTTTACCCACAAAAAAGGTCATTTGATGCCTCAAAATGCTCTCGGAAGGTTTCAGACCCTGTTTTGTCAAACTGGGTCATGCTGGTAAAAATGATCCCATGAGCTGATTCCTCCACTTTTTCCACTCCAAACACATCAATATGGATGAAAATAAACATAATGGTCCAATTTATATAACATTTCCCCAACTAAAACATGATTTTTAACCCCTTTCCCTAGGCTTATCTCAATCATGTACCAATTCTGGTGAATCTTATAATAGTTCAGGACAATCTTAGAGCATTGTGGGATTGAGGCAAAATTGAGTGTAGTTTCCTTATTAATGATGGAGAAGCATAGGGAGATGGGTGGAATAATGGAGGAAATTCGAGAAGCTAGTTTGGGATATGGAGAAATGGGATTTTGATTGCTTTTTCTTTGATTTCTATCCCTTTGACTGTGGATGGAACCATGTAAAATAAATTTGTTAGAAGAACTGGTGTAAGGTCTCATTTACCTCTGTATGCTTCCTAAATTTTTAATTTGTCTTTTATTTTTTTTTAGACCTATAGATTGTCTCTAAATATGTTTTCAATCTGCAAGCCTTCCCCAAGCGCCTCAGATGAGGTTTTCATCTGGGGATATTTTCAATTTTTTTTTTTTTTTTGTCTTGGGCTACCTCATGGAGGTTTTCAACCCTACAGTTGGCCTTATATTCCTCATGGAGCTTTTTCACCTAGGCCCTTTATTTTCTTTTTTCTTTTTCCTTTTTTCTTTTCTGTTTTCTTCCTTCTTTTATTGAACATTGGCTAGATGAATTGAGTGTTGTGAGACCCCTAATTGCATTCAAATCCTTTCTTATTGAAATATAAGATCATCTTTTGATATAGCCCTTTTGTATAACTTTTACCTATAACCATTAACCAACAAGGGAATTCCTTCATCATGAATTGTTTGTAGTTGGAAAAATCCATTCTCATAATAGTTTTCCACTAGATAGGGGCCCAACCACCTTGCCATTAAGCTCCCTTTGAAATTCTTGAACTTTGAATGATATAGGAGGGCCTCATAAGCCTCTTCAAAATCTCTCTCCCTAATATTTTTATCATGGGGTGAATCCAATAGTGTTTTTATAGGTGATATTAGAGGCCCAAGTGGCCTCTACAAGTCGGTCTACCCAATGGATTTTGTTGTTGTTGACAACCTTGGTCAAATTTTTCTCTAAGACTCTATGTTTGACCTTCGCTTTCCCATTTTCTTGAAGATACTAGGAATTTTATTTCATGTTCTTGATATGGTGCTAATCCATGTTGTCCAATCAAATTTGAGGTGAACTATGCCCCTTATTCAATTATTAATTCCCTTGGAACAGAAAACATGTAGAAGATATTCTACCTTAGAAATTCAACCACTTTTTTCTCAATTGTTGCCTTCACTACCTTTTCTTCAACCCACTTGGTCAATTAATTAGTGCACACAATGATGTACCTATTTTTTCTCAGATGGGGAATTAATAGGCCCAATAATTGCATGACCCATTTCTCAAATGGCTCTAGAGTCACTTGAGGTTGTAGGGACATTTCATCTTTTGATGCAGGCTTTCCCATCCTTTGGAACTCATCACATATCATAGTGTAGCTCTTTCAATTTTGATGTAGAGTAGGTAAGTAGTGGCTAGCCTGTAAAATTTTGAAGAATTGCCTCCTAATAGCAAAATGGCTCAAACAGGATCCATCATGGTAGGCTAAGATGATGTCAAAGGCCTCCTCCTCTCTTACACATTTCCTCAAAATCTGATCTTTCTCTAACTTGAAGAGATTTTCCCCAATCCTGGTGAAAGGGGCACTCCCCCTAATGATCATTGTCTTCTTCTTGGAGGATAGATTAGGATGGAATGTTAAAACAACCTAGTAGCTATCTATATAAAAAAACCAAGGAGATAACATTGAGATGGAAAAGAGGTGTTCATCTAGAATTTAATCATCTACCATATCCTCATCTATAGGAAACATTAGTCTTGACAAAAAACTAAACCCACATTTTCTCTCCCTAGTTTGTCAACAACAGTTAAATCAAATTATTGTAAGAGTAACAACCATATAATGATTCTATCATTAACATCAAGTGAATTTACTAAATAATTAATGGTTACATGGTGAGTGTGAACAATTTTTTGATATCTAGTGATATAGTGCCTAACATTATTCAAAGAGTGAACCATATCTAGAACCTCTTTTTTAGCGAACGTATAGGTAATTTCAGCCTTAGAAAGGTTCTTATTGATGAAATAAATAACATAATGTGGTTTTTATTCCACTTGTCTTATGGGTTCTCCTACAAATTTATCTGATGCATCTAGGTGGATATGGAAAGGAAATGCCCAATTGGGACCCCTAAGGATGGGTGCAGTGGTAAACTTCTTCATTAATTCTTTAAAGGCCTCTTGACACCTATCTATCCAAAAAAATTTGATTCTTTAGCCAGTAATCCAATCAAGGGTGAAACCAATTTACTAAATTCCTTAATAAGCCTTCTATAATACCTAGCCAATCCAAGGAAGCTTTTGAAATCCCTTTGTTTTTTAGGAGTAGGGTCCCTTTTAATGATGTCAAATTTGTTAACGTTAAACTATATCCCTTCCTTGTATATGGAATGGCCTAAGACAGTCCCAACATTCTTCAAAAACTCACATTTATCAGGACTTAATGGAAAATTCATCTCAATTCATTTATTTAAGACTTTACATAAACTAGAAAATTCTTCCTGGAAGTCACATCCATAAGGGGTGAAATCATCCATGTATAACTCAACAACATCATGAACAAGGTCACCAAAGATACTCAAAACATCCCTTTGGAAGGTACTAGGGGCATTACACAAACCGAATGGAAGGACTATATAGGAAAAGGTTCCCCAAGGACATGTGAATGTGTTCATGTCTTGGTCTTCAGAGCTGATATATATTTGGTTATACCCACTAAATCCATCTAGGAAGGAAAATAATCTCTTCCCTACAAGGCCATCTAGGACTTGGTCAATGAAAGGCATAGGAAATTGGTACCTCTTTGAGGTGTTGTTAATTTATCTATAATCAACACAAATCATCCACTTCCAACTCTTTTTGGGCACTATGACAAGAGGGCACACCAACTCACTATCTGAAATGGGGTATATGAACAATACATCCATCAACTTTTGTAGTTCTTATTTTACAATGTCCTTAAGGGTAGGATTCATCCTCCTCTAGGGTTGGTGAACAAGTTTTATCTTTCCTTGATGTATATATTATGAGTATAGTTGAATGATATAGTCATAAGTTAAAGCATTGAGATGCTTCCTTAGAACAATGTGTTTTGGGAAAATTTAGTGTTCTTGGGTAAATGCCTAACCCTCTAGACTAGGAGCTCAATCTAGAAACAACAATACAAAGAATTCTCTACCTTTTCTATAAACAATAGGTAAAATAAGAGAATAGAGAACCTACTTGTAGCTTCTGCTTGTTCCTTATCTCCCTTGACCGATTCTGTTGCTCCTTCCCATACTTAAGCCACTTGGGAAGTACCTGCACATAGGCAGAAACAAGAACCCATCAAAGCATATGATAATTATCTATTGATTAAAAGTATCATGGAATGAGATAGATGATAAGCACATGAAAGCATCAAAAGAAAATACAAGCATATGGAAAAAACCTTGAATACTTTATTAGTAAAAGGAAGAGTTACAACTCAATTTTCCTGATTCAGCGTCACTCCTCGAGTTTAATCCCATTCTCTCCTAACAACAATAAATACACTTTAACATCATTACAATACTTGAAATTAGCTCAAAACTCATACCAACAACATCTCTCTACAATTCCAACCCCCAGATCACTTCGATGAGTGGTCTTTTTATAGGTGAATAAAGGAGGTTATGCCATCAATGGTGATAATGAATGCCTTTCTAAATTTAGAAATTAGTTCCATGGAATAAGGGATAGGGGATTGATGTTCCTTAACTCCCTTCCACATCCAAATGTGAACTCAAAGGAGTGGTTAGCTTTGAGAAACTTCTAGAGGCTTCCAATGGATAAGGAATCTTCAAACCCTCATGAAAGTTCACTCAAATTTGCTTAGCACGGGCCAAAGAGGGACAAAATGCATTGCGTAGCACCGTGATAGTGTATGGTTTGTATTACGACACACCCTAATGAAGGCCTACCTACGCTGATCTTCTTAGAGGAAGTTTGTGAATGTTTTAAGTGATGGAACTTCTTGGGAAGTGAGGCATTATAATCTTCAACTTCTTTAGGGCATGTAACAACTACATTAGGGTTTATGGGCCCTAATAGTATCGATATGTAAGTTGGGGTTGATGTGCCAAAATGGATCTGTAACACAATGCATAATTTATCTTCTTGCTTGATTGATGGAGATGGGATAATCTTTTGAGTTCTAGATGGGATAAATTCCACAACCTTGGCATGATCTAGATCAGTATCAACTGAGCACACATCAATCCATCAATTTTCCCTAGGTTATTCTAAGGATTCTAATGAGGCTCATTAATAGGTAAACTATATGGGTCACAATGTCATTATATAGCTGATTAAATTTTCTTTTCTCACATTCATCCACAAATTTTGTTATATTATGCTTAATGTGACGAATAAAGATGTGTTACGATGTCATGTGTCCTAATGTGTGTTAAATGTAGGAATTGGAGCTATTTTGATTTTATTTTGGTGCAGGAACTCAGAGTAGACAAGAAGTAGAGATTCTAGGAGGTGGTCTCCCTCCTTAACTCCTCCAAATAGTCGAAGATCTCCCACTCTATCTCATCAACTCAGGTTCACTAGTAGCAAAGTATCCTGAGTTCATTGGCAGTCGAGCTAGTGCAAGTGAAGGAAGAGGTATACCAAGCTATACTTGAGTTAGGGAGCCAAGTATACATGTTTTCTAGGGAGTTGTTGGTAGCTACATTTTGGTATAAATAAGAAAGCTAGTGGCCTCGTTACGATTTGAAGTTTTGATAGCCAAAGAGCCAATTTTACCTGTAACAGATTTCGACTTTCTTGTTATGATGTATTTGACACTTTTTATGACAATGATCAATTATGTTTTGATCCAACACTAATTTGAATCAAGGGCGTAAAGCTCTTGGGTTAGAGCCCAACCCTAGCAGCATAATTTCCTCTTTTTTTATCTATATTCTTAGGCTAGAATGTTGATTAGTTGCAACAATTTATTCATGTCTCTTTTAGCTTAAAATATTGATTAATTTGTTGGTTTATTTAGGATTCGATTAGATTAAAGAATAAATTAGTTGTTGCAGTGAAATAGAGTAAAATACATCAAAAAGCTTGTGACAGTGACCCCTATCTCATCTCCCTCATGGGACCATGATCAGAGCACCCCACTCTCATAGCCCAAAAACAAAATTTGATTTTTTGGTCCATTGCATAGATTAAGTTTTAGTTTTAGCTATTTATGATTTCTTGGAAAAATTCATAGTTGTTATCATAACTTTAAGATTTTTGTAGATTAGAAGTAATTCCTATCATAGATCTAGTTTTTATCAATAGTTAGATCAGATTTTCCAAATTAAATTCATCTTTTCCACATTGACATGTAATGAGTTGTAAATGAACATATAAATAGGTGTAATTGTAGGGTTTCTGATCTGAAGGAAGGGATGCCTCCAACCAACTCAACCTAGGTCTTCAATACCTGTGGATGCATGCCAACCCATATTCTGAACCTCTATCATTCAGTCACCGTGAACAACGGTCTTAGTCGAATATCGCCTTCTTGGAATGTTGGGCTTGGCCAAGGGTGATGATCACCTTCCCCACACTTTCACCGTTGTGATACACCCTTCCATCACTTAATCCACCATTATTTTCCTCCAAAATCTCTCAGCCGAACTTCTTGTAGTTTTTTAGGGTATCCTGTAGTAGTTCAGGACATTCTATAGAAACATCCTGTAGCAAACCTATAGCAGCTTGTTTTGACCTGTAATGATAGCCTATCCTTGTTTAGGAGTAGTTTAACCCCTAATATTGGACTCCATGGCCATAAGTGTCACCTAGACCAGTCCTTTCACTCCTTTCCTTCCTGCAAGATTAGATAGCATTAGCCCTTTTATTTCTAAATCCACGAACTAGAACTTTATCTGTTCTACAAGTGTGAATTAGATAGTTAATGCATGCATTTTTGAATTATGAAATGGTAGAGTAGTATTCTATTTTTAGAAAATATTGATAACTAGGTGATCAAGGGAAATATTATTATAATTTCCTTTATGCAAGTGATTTGTGACATTCCATAGCATTTACAAGTTGTCGGCTTTCATTTCTTGAATTGACAAGGATTTACTTTCTTTAGACTACAACTAGATTTTACATTTTGCTTTCAATATTCGAAATCCTTTTAGTTCAATAGAGGAATGGTATGGAACCCTAATGGTCAAGTGACCCAGTTGAGAGTGACATGAGTAGAATGATGCATCTGTTGTGTATATAACACTTTCATCTCCATGTTTGCACGAAACCCTGGGTTGATAAAGTAAAGTTGCTAGCTCTTGGAGTTGTAGCAACCTTGCTACAATACTGGGGCTCATCGCTTTTTGGCATCGTTGTTGGGGAGGTGTCTAGGTATATGTAATTCCTTCTTTTTCTTTCTATTTTGAATTTAATATATAAATGTTAGTCTTTCCTTCCTTTATGTCTTGCATTTGGTTTAAAAGAAAAACTCATAAATATAAAAATACACACACACACACACACACACACACACACACACACACACACACACATATATATATATTTCGTTCATGCCTTATAGGAGTAGAGACACTTTAGGGAAATTCTTGCTAAATACCCCTACACCATCGAATAGTCAACCTTCCCTGTCTGACTACAGGGGAGTTATAGGACCCCTTAGGTGATCAATCTCAGATCTTTGAAGAGACTACTGGTGAAAAGGAAGAAGATACCATTCCATACACTTACACCATGGTGGAAAATAGAAATGAAGTTGAAAATAGAAATGAGGGTACTTTTCCCATAAGAGAGCCTAATGGAGATACTAGGATGAAAAATATAAGCCCCTCTTCCCTTCCTCGCTTCCATTGATTAACCTCAGAAGACCCTGATACCTTCTTGTTTGAGTTTCCTATCATCTACAAAAATTATGATTATACCTGTAATGACTAGAAGTTGAAGTTTTTCCCATCCATCGTTAAGGATGCATGCTTGCACTGGTTCATGGGTCTACTTGGGGATAGCATCACTACCTAGGCTCAAATGAAACAATCCTTTAACAACAAGTACATGGACTATTGTAGGTCCAAGGAAACCAAAGAGGAAATATCTAGAATGACCCTGGGACATGCTGAATCCCTGGAAGATTACGAGGAAAGGTTCCAAGTCAGTTACAAAAGGGCTACATGCATCCTTAATCCTAAATCACTAAAGTTAGTCCTTCTTAGAGGAATCAGGGAGGAAACACTAGAAACCCTAAACATGTTTTCTAGAGGGGACATTTATCAACTAGCCTATAATGGTATGAATACTATATTTAAAAACTATTCATGCGTGCTAGAAAGAAGGGTAGAGCTAGTCCAACTTTGGCAAGTTCCTCTTCCTCCACCACATCTATCAAGAGTGAAATTGGAAACATGTTGGAGTAATTTTAAGGTGAAATTTTGCACACCTTTACTCTACGAATGGACACCATGCATATCAAGAGGAAGCAGGAGAAAGAAGAGAGAGCCTTGGCTATCTTTTTCCCTAAATGCACTAGGAGGAACCCCACAAATGATTGTCCATTGAATGTTATAGAGGTTTGCTCGGTCTATGGGGAGAACCATTCCACATATAAGTGTCCTTCTTTTCTAGATTGAAAGTTGTATACCAAGGGGCTGATGGTGGGGTTGAAAAACTATGTTATATCAATCAAAGAAGGCCTCAAGGTCCTAGGCCATACTAGTAGGGCATATAGGGTGCATCCTGTTCCTATTACCATCCTAATCAGAATGCATCCTTTCCCCCTTGGTGTTCTTGTACTCACCCTTCATGATCCACTCCTTCTCCTTGGTCTTATGCACCTCAGTATCTTCCCGAAACTTCCAATCAATGATTTCATCCATATGCTTCGCCACATCCTTAGTGGAATACCCCATGACAAGGTTGGAGGCCTCAATTCAACCAACCCTCTCCTTTAATTCCTCCACCTACATCTCAACTTGAGCTGATTCATCCTAATCCACCCAAGCAACCTCAAATTCCTACTCAACCAAATCTGAACCCGACAACAAGAAAGCATAATATCTCTATAGTGGAGATACATCTAACCCTACATATGCTATGGAGATTCATGAAATTACCTCATGTATGGAAGAGTGATACAAAATAACCAACCTCCATCTCCACCTGAGGAGCTTGAAGAAAAAAAGGAAGATATTTTTCCTAAAGTCAATCCACCTCCTTTTCTTGAAAGATTGATCCATCCTAACTAGCACAACCCAGAAGAGGCTGAAATTCTAGGAGAATTGAAAAACTTGTGTGTGAAAATCCCACTCCTCTAAGTTATCAAGGATGTTCCCATCTACAATACATTTATAAAGGAGAAATGCTTCAAACATCTTAGGAGGAGAAAGAAAGACACCCCTACCATCAATGTCATTGGGAAATTATGTGATCTAATGTTGGGGAGAGTGGCTTTCCCAAAGTATCTATATCTTGGAAGTCCTATGGTAGATGTGCACATTGATGGCATGATTTTCGCCCACACCTTGATTGATCTTGTTGCTTCCATCAATGTGATGACTAAGGAAAATATGCTCAAACTAAACCTCCAAGGACGTTTCATAAATACCACAGTAATGCTACAACTTGCAGCTAGGTCCATAGTGGCTCCTGAGGCTGTTGTTGAGGACATAATGGTCTTTATTTATTCCTAGGAGCATCCTGCTAACTTCCTAGTTCTCCAGCCCAAGACCAAATTCAATGGAAATGCTCTCATCCTTGGAAGACCATGGTTAGCCACTATTGATACTTGCATAAGTTGTAGAGCTGGGAACATGAACATCAAGAATGGGTATTTATCCAAGAAAGTGGTATTGTATCCTCCTTCTCAAACATCCCTTGAGCATGACCTTCCCCTATGGTTGGAAGACGAGGAGGAACATGAAGTGTATCATGCTACATCCAATCCAATCTATACCATAGATGTTGCCATAGGAGATGAAGATGACCTCATTGATCCAATCCTTGATAACCAGCACCCCAACACCATACCCCTTGATCATATTGTGAAGGAACCTAAGGGTAATCATTGGAATGAGTTATGGCTAGTGGACCCAAGTCCTATTCATGCTAGAATGGTAGAATTTGGTCCATCTAGAAATTTGAAGATCAACCCCTCTCTCTTAGGCAACCACAAAGAGAAGTTGTGTAACATGCTGAGAGAACACTTAGATGCCTTTTCCTAGATCTATAAGGAAATGATGGGAGTACATCCTTTCGTTTGTACTCACCACATCTACATCAAGGAAGGATACAAACCAGTGTACCAACCTTAGAGGAGAATGAACACATCCCTCAAAGACATAGTAAATGAATAGTTGTAGAAATTATAGGATGCAAGGTTCATTTACCCCATCTTAGATAGTGAGTGGGTGTCCCTTTTAGATTTATTCCCAAAGAAGAATGGAAAGTGGAGGATCTATGTGGATTATATAGAGCTAAACAAAGCAACTAAGAAATACCATTTCCCTTTACCTTTCATTGATCAAGTCTTGGAAGGTCTTGTAGGGAATAAATTTGTCTCTTCACTGGATGGATTCAGTGGTTATAATTAGATCCATATCAGCCTAGAAGACCAAGATAAAACTACATTCACCTACCATTGGGGTACATTTTCTTATAAGGTCCTTCCTTTTTGATTATGTAATGCCATTTCCACTTTTCAAAAGGTACTTTTGAGCATCTTTTTTGAGTTAGCTCATGATTTTGTAGAGATCTACATGGATGGTTTCACTCAATATGGGTGTGACTTCTTGGAGGCTCTCTCCAACTTGGGGAAGGTCCTAAGGAAGTGCATTGAAATGAACTTCTCTCTTAGTCTTGAGAAGTGTGAACTCTTGATGAATGCATCGACTGTCATAGGCATTCAATATCTGAGGAGGGAATACATTGAGTGGACCCAAATAAAATTACCATCATAAAAAGGGTCCCTAATCCTCAAAATTAGAGGTATGTTAGGAGTTTCTTGTCTTTATATGGATATTATACTAGTTTTATTAAAGACTTCAGCAAAGTAGCCTCACCATTGTTTGGATTTCTAGCTAAGGCCTTTGAATTTCATTTCTCAGATAGTTTCCAAGAGGCTCTAGAAATCTTGTAGGACAAATTGACTACTACACCCTTACTTAGAGGCCCAAATTGGTCTCTTCATTTCCAAATCCATGTTGATGCATTTGAAAAAGTTGTAGGAGCATCTCTAGGATAGATAGATGACAATTTTCCTTATGCCATTTACTTCATTATAAAAAAATATGTCTAAGGTTGAATTGAACTACACTCTCACTGAGAAGGAACTTCTAGATGTTGTACAATCCTTGAACAAATCTAGACACTACATCATTGGTTATCAAACCTTTATACATACTGAAAATCCTTCTATCAAGTATTTTATTAACAAGCATGATGTGAATGGTAGAATTATCATATGGTTTCTTCTATTGCAACAGTTTGATCTAACATCATTAACAAGCTAGGTAAAGAAAATGTAGTTGCATATTTATTTCTTAGACTTGATTTGCTTGCACGTGAAGAAGGGATAGTTGATGGCTATCTGTAAGATGAATACCTATTAGATATTTTAGTTCTCTCTCCATGGTTTATTGACATAGCCAACTACATAGCTGCTGCAAAATTCCCTCCAAATCTCTCATCTAGAGAGAAGAGAAAAATTGTAAGGAAGACTTCCCCTTTCACTTGCAGTGGGGGAATCTCTTCAAAGTGGGACCAAATAAAATTTTGAGGAGATGTGTCAAGGAAGAGGAAGTCTTTGACATCTTCTCAGCCTGTCATGATGGGCCTTATGGAGGTCACTTTGTTGTGAAGAGGATAACTGTCAAGGTTATACAAGTTGGCTACTACTAGCCCACTTTTTTCCAAGATGTTAGAAGATACACGAGTCGATGTGATCAATGTCGAAGGATGGGGAATGCTACTTACATGGATGAAATTACCTTACAACCTTAGGTGGATTTAGAGCGATTTGACAAGTGGGGCAGGGATTTCATTCGGCCAATTAATCCACCATTAGGGCATAAAAAGTATGTAATTGTATGCATTGATTATTTGAAAAAGTGGGCTGAGACCAAGGCTTTGAAGGTAGCAAAAAAGGAGAAATTGGCTCGATTTCTTGAGGGAAAATGTGTCTTACAAATTTGGGTACGCCAGAGAGCTAGTCACTAATGAAGGAGCACAATTAACCTCACATCTGATCAACATTTGTTAGGGGATGATCCAAGATCTTTTTCTTATAGGTGTATTAAAGGATTACATGGATAAATTGTAGCTTAACCATATAAATTTAATGTTCACATGAGAGAATAGGAGAAACAAATAAAAGCATGAAAGAAGACACCAGACTTGATAATGGAATTCATCTAGTTTGGACTACATCCCTGGGCCCTGCTCAATCAATGGGGAGGCCTTCATTAATTAAGTGTCATGAGAAAGAAGAGTACAATCATCATTTACAAAAATGAGTCTTATACCTCCATTCTAGAAAATGGCTAAAAAAATGGAGAGCTTTGTTGTAGAAACTAGCATCACAATTGACTTCCGAATGACGAGAGGTGCAAAATTCATATAAAACTTGCCCAATTTTGACACTGGACCAAAACTGACCCCCTGGAAAATGTGCTCAAGCAAGGTTCCGCCCCCTCTCACAGGTCTTCTCATTGTTCCACCACCTTCAAGTCATCTATCTCAAAATGTGTGTGTGCTCTCTCCTCCTCGGCACACTGTGCATAGGTGTTTAAATGTAAATTGGTGGGTGCATAAACCAATAAGGACTATTGGGTGCATTGGTTAAAAATGAATAATGTTTGAGGAGGGGTCAAGGGATCAAATCCCACCCGTCTCGAATTTAACACATAAGAATTTTATTGTTTTAACTGTTGGGCGGTGAGTCCATTATTTTGGTGGCTCGCACCAACTTTTTCTGCTGGTGGTTATGTTGAATAATGAGGTGGAGGGGTGGCAAGGTTGATAGCCCATGCCCCTACCATAGATATATATAAATATATATATATAGATATATATATACGCATTGTTACGGTGGGTATTGGGGATGGTGGGGTCATGGCCACCCATCCCTTTTCTAAAATAAATTTTGTTGTGGTGGTTCCAGGGATAGTGGGGTTTCCCGCACTATTTTTCATGTATCTATATATATTATTTAAAAATAAATAACCACCCCTATTAACAAACTTTCTAGAACCTTAGGCATATTAGACAAATTAACATACCCAAAATTTCGTCTAGAAAACTGGCCAGATTCTGGTGCTCGATTCTTGTCAAATTGTGCCCTCCATAAGCCTGCCACATGGGTAAGACAACCCACAACTTTGACTACTTCTATATTCTTCATACGGACTTGGATTGGAGTGTTGTTCACACCGTTGGAATCATGGCGATGAGCACTTCGATCTAATGTCTAGTTAATCAAATTTCTACCACTTTTAATTTTGAGCCTTTTTCATGCCATTGGTTTCTGGAGATCCACCTAGATCAATCCTCCCCATTGAGGAGCTTTTGGACCGCTAAAAGCTTTATCAGCCAATTGGAAAGCCAGGGAATTTTTCCCTCACTCTTTCTTTTTCCAGCCATTTTGCCTTGTTAGGGTGCATCTCCTTGAAACCAACTCAAAGGTATTCCACATTTCCCTGGCGTGAAGTCCTGGTTCTTCTGTCAAGGATGACATATTCAGGAAACTCATCGAAATACTCTGGTGTAAAATAATCAACTGTAGGAACTGATCCTACCTATGTGGTGTCCATAATCAATGGTGGCTCATAAAGCTTTAAGTTTTCCACATTCACTATGGAGTATATTTGCATATATGTTGGCAAATCGAGACAAAAGGCATTACTTCCAATCTTCTCCAAGATGGTGAATGGACCATACTAGATTGGTCACAACTTCATCCCTTCTCCCTTAATCCTGTCCTTCTTGATATGGAACCATACTTTGTCACCCACTTGAAATTGATGGTTGATTTGGTGTCTGTCATGTTGAACCTTGTAATGGGCTTGAGTTTTCTCCAACTGCTCCTATACTGCTTAGTGAATCAATTAGATTCATTGTGCTTTGTTGCTCTCATCACATTCACTGGAGTCATCTTCCCTTCCAAAGACCATATCAAAAGGATCTTTTGGGTAGGTAGCCAAAACATGTCTCAAATGGTGAATGATGCATAGATGAGTGCACTGCTCAAATTTAGGAATGTTGCACATATGGAAGATGATCATCCCACAACTTAGGATGTTTTCCACAATAACCTCGCAACAAGTGTACCATGGTGCGGTTGACAACCTATGTCTATCTTTCAATCTGCGGAAGAAATGTTGTGGTTCTTTTCAACTTGGCATGCATCATCTTCTACAAGTTGGTACAAAACTCTTCGAGAATGTAATAGTCCCGATCTAACACAATCGATGTGGGCATCCCAAAATGGACCGAAACATGCTAAAAGAAAAGATAAGTAGTCTGATCTACAGTGATCTACTTTTTACAAGGCATCAAAATACACATCTTACTAAAATGGTCAATGACGACATACAAATAGTCGTGACTTTTTCTAGACAAAGACAAACCTCCTACAAAATCTATCAACACACTTTCCCATGGACAACTTGGAATAGAGAGTGGTACGTAGAACCTGAGTTTTCTATTAGAGGGATTTGAAACAAGACACATCACACATCCCTTTACATAGCAAGTCACAATGTTCTTCATATCAGGCTAAAAACAAAATCTTTGTACATGACACAAAGTTTTTTCAACACCAAAATGACCAGACACAATGGAGGTGTGGGCCTCCTGGATTACATGTACCCTTTCCCCTATGCATGTGCACAATTTTCCAAGGTGATACAATAGTTTTCCCTACAAGTGATAGTTGTCCACCTATGAACCATGGGTTAGTTTTTCATAAATATTCTTAAAGTCATCATCGTTAGCATATTGTTCAACATAACTTTCAAAAGATAACAAAGCATTATGCAAAATAACAGAAGCAGACATAGGAGGCCAAGATAGCATATCAACCAATTTGTTGCTAGTTCCCTTCTTATACTTTATTACCAGATGAAACTGCTGAAGAAAACCCATCCACCTGAAATGACGAGCTTGGTGCAACTTGGTTTGTGACTAAAGATACTACAAGGGATGATGATTCGCATGGATGACCGTCTCCTTGACGATCAGGCAGTGTTTCCACTTTTTCACACTCTAGACCAAGGCATATAACACCTTGTCATAAGTTGGATAGTTTATCACAAGCTGAGAGAATTTCTCTGAATGGTAACATATCGGCTTCTTTTGCTACATCAGTACATCTCCCATGGCATATCCTATGGCATCTGTCTCAATCTCAAATGGCTGTTGGAGATCTGGAAAGATCAATGTTGAAAAGTGTGCAACTAGAAATGCTTGTTGAGAATGTAACACGATGATGGATCTTAGTGGAAAGGAGTCACCTTCACTAAGTGCTCCCGCAGGCAAGTTTTGGCGCAAAGTCTATTTTTAGACATATGGATCATGGTCTATGAGTTGCAGGACGTTGTTTATGGATGATTGGTCATGTTGGGAAAATAGATGGACTTCTATTTTTTGGATCACAGCGGTGTGATCATAGTTTATTTTTAGTCTGTCAAGTAAAAATAGAAACAGTCAAATATTATTAGCCATTAGTAATATTTGGACTCTAAATTTTATCTTATTCTCTTGGAGCACTTTAGTTGGAGCTACAGATGTGGCACATGCAACTGCCTGAAGGAATCATGTGGTTACCTATCGGTTGACTGAGCTATTGCATGAAGGATATCAGTTACAACTCAAGTGGTTGAGTTCTGTAGAGTTAGATGAGCAGTTAATGGAGTTGTGTTTAGCTTGATTTAGTTGAACTAGTTGTATTTAGTCTAATTGGACAATAGACTAAGTATGAGTTGTGTCAATTAGTTATTAATTAATTCACCAATTATTAACTCATAATGCAACTAAAGAATACATCAGTTAACTCGGTTGCATGGACAGTTTAGTGGAGACAAGTGTTAGAGGCTGAGATTGCTGTTAGTTATGACTATAGTTGTGCATGAGATGTTGCACAATCAATGGATTGATTATGCCCATGAGAATTGCGTAGTATGTGACCAGTATTATAGCCTGTGCTCACGTGATTTCCAGCGTGAGTGATTTTCCAAGGTAAATAGAACTTGGAACGAGTTTGGATTCATTCATTCTCATGCAGGTATTGTGCAGTGGGGGTAGGCAAGCAACGGAGGAGAATTGGAGATCATATCTGAGCTGTATTGTGTGTAATAGGTGGAGATAGTGTTGGATACTTGTGAAGAGTATTGTACTATGTATTGTTACATGTTCTCAATCAATATAATATACAGATAGTTGGGGTTTTTAGCGAGATGCTTGCCCCGGGAAAATACTTCGTTGATATGTGTGATTGATGCTTCTATGTGCGCATGTTATTGTTTCTGCTTCTGTAAATTGATGATAAACGTAGAGGAGGTTATGTATTATGCATGTATTCCACAATAGTGTCTAATTGGGATAATCTTTGTGAATATGTGTCATATTATTCAAAATTTTTAGATGGTATCGGAGCGAGTTGATTTGTAGAAGAAGTTCTACATGATATCAATGTTGTATTGATCATTAGATCTATTATTCAGAAAGTGTTTACATTTTATTTCTTTAGGAAGAGTTTGTGATTGGGCCAAGTAGCCTTTGGATTCATCCTCCTTTCAGAAGGTGAGATATCTGATGAATGCCCATATAGTCAATCTTTGTACGAGAAATACTTTGTTCTCACGAATTTTAGATCATAAGCGGTTGAGTTTTTTGAGCTAGTGGAATTCAAATTTGCAACAGCGTTTTCTTGGTGTCAAAGTTGAAATGTCTTTCAACGGATTGCGATTGGAGTCTGCCCTTGAGGGCAGCTCGAACTATATTGCATGGAAGGATAGGATGGAGGCGGTGTTAGATGATAATGGGTTGAAGGAGTTAATAGATGCGGATGTCTCAAAACTTATAGATGCTGCTCAAGTCGAGGATTGGCAAAAGAAGACAACAAAGTGTCGAAGGATTCTGTTGGAGGGCGTGAGGGATCACATGGTGTCCAGCCTCCATGGAAAAGCTTCTCCATATTTGATGTGGAAAACATTGAAAAAATTATTCCAAAGCAAGAGCGACCAGAGGAAGTTGGCGCTCAAGGATAAATTGAGAAACATTAGGTGTGAGAATGGAGACAGTATGCCCCAGTATCTCATGAAGTTCACCCAATGCCGGGATGAGGTGGGAAGTGTGGGGGTAACTGTTGAGGATGAGGATATGGTGAGTCTAGCTCTGCTTGGCCTTCCTAAGAGTTGGCATAGCTACCAGGATTCGGTGAATGGAAGGGAGAAATTGCTAGGATGTGAGAGACTTTGGTTGGATCTTGTGCAAGAGAAGATTAGACGGTGCACCAGAGACAGTTCTTCATCTATGCATGATGGGGAGAACTGTGCCTGAGTGAGTAAGGCGAAGAAGGGGAAGGGAAAGGTTTCTCTTTCTAAATCCAGTTCTTCCAATGATGGGAACAAGGTTGACAAGTCGAAGGTGAGATGCTTTTGTTGTCATGAGTTGGGCCATTATGCTACTAATTTCCCAAAGAAGAAGTCCAAGAAGGGATTTGGGGAAGGATCTGAAGGTGAGGCACTTGCTTCACAGTTTGAGTTGGATTCCACACTCTTCGCATGCATGGTTCCTTGATGGGAAGTGGTTGGTTTCTTGACAGTGGAGCTTCTTTCCACATGACCAGTGACAAAAGTTTGTTCAGTACTTTGGAGGAGAAAGATCTCCAGATACTCATAGGGATGGGTAATGATGAGAAGTATAGTGTCTCAGGTGTAGGCAGGGTTATTTTTCAGAGGGAGCATGGAGCTCACCTTACCTTGACCGATGTCAAGTATGTACCAAGACTGAAGAGAAACTTGGTGTCAATCGCGATGCTGGAAGACAGAGGCTATGATGTAGTCTTCAGAGAGGGAAAGGTTTTCCTTAGACACATCATCACTAGACAGGTTTAGTAGATTGGTTCACGGGTCAAGAACCTGTATGCTCTTGAGGTTCAGGATGCCTGCAAAGCCTTGAGCAACAAGGCAACTGATGGAGACTTGGTGGTTGAGAGGGAGGGTATATTACCTCTCAACATGCAGAGCCAGAAGAAGTCTTAGACAATGGTGGAGGAGCCATGATTGGTGGAGTAGCTTCAGGAGGTTGTGGAGCAGCTACAACAGGGGAAGCTGAGTGGAGATCGAGTAGAGACATCTACTCATGCAGAGACCTCCAGCAGAGGGAAACTTCAAGCCAGGTGAGCTGAGGGTTCACATGCAGCCATACCTCTAGGTAGGAGGTGTGGTGATATAGAGTGATCGTCCCAAGGAGGAGGGGTAGGATCCTTGAGGTACCCAACCTCTTGGATGAGACCTTGCTACGGGAGCCCCAATGTGGAGTAGCAGGAAATGACTGATTGGGTAGATAGAGATGTGGATGCAGTAGTAGAGAGAGCGACAGTGCAAGGAATCCCAGGAGAGCGCATAGCATGCAGGCTGCAACAATACGAGAGGCACAAGTGTTTTGCACAGTGCTAGGAGGCACAGAGGTGTGCAATGGTGCGAGATGCATGAAGATGTTGGAGTAGCACAAACTTCAGAGAGGGAGCACTTGTCAGCAACAGGTAGAGCCTGAACATCAGAGTATGTTCTTAGCCCAACAGAGTGGTTAGTTGGGAGTGTTTGTGTTCCATGTGTTGTTACAACAAAGTGGATCGGGCAGATGTGTTGCATGTAGAACATTCTAGAGTTACAGGATCCGGTTTGAGAGGAAGCCTTTCTTGTTGAGAGGGAGTGTTGAAAAGTGTGCAACAAGAAATGCTTGTTGAGAATACAACAAGATCATGGAGCTTAGTGGAAAGGAGTCGCCTTCACTAAGTGGTCCCACCGGAAAGTTTTGGCACAAAGTCTATTTTTAGACTATGTCTATTTCTAGACATATGGATCATGGTCTATGAGTTGCAGGATGTTGTTTATGGATGATTGGTCATGTTGGGAAAAATATATGGACTTCTTTTTTTTTGGATCACAGTGGTGTGATTAGAGTCTATTTTTAGACTGTGAGGTAAAAATAGAAACAGTCAAATATTATTAGCCCTTAGAAATATTTGGACTCTAAACTTTATCTTATTCTCTTGGAGCACTTCAGTTGGAGCTACAGATGTGGCACATGTAACTTCCTAAATGAATCACGTGGTTACCTATGGGTTGACTGAGCTATTGCATGAAGGACTTCAGTTAGAACTCAAGTGGTTGAGTTCTGTGGGAGTTAGATGAGCAATTAATGGAGTTGTGTTCAGTTTGACTTAGTTGAACTAGTTGTATTTAGTCTAACTGGCCAATAGACTAAGTGATGAGTTGTGTGAATTAGTTATTAATTAATTCACTAATTATTAACTAATAATGCAAATGAAGAATACATCAGTTAACTCAGTGCATGGACAATTCAATGAAGAAAAGTGTTAGAGGTTGAGATTGCTATTAGTTGTGACTATAGTTGTACATGAGATCTTGCACAATCAATGGATTGAGTATTCCCATGAGAATTGCATAGTATGTGCCCAGTATTATAGCCTGTGTTCACGTGATTTCCAGTGTGAGTGATTTTCCAAGGTAAATAGAACTTGGAACGAGTTTGGATTCATTCATTCTCATGTAGGTATTGTGTAGTGGAGGCAGGCAAGTAGCGAAGGAGAATTGGAGATCAGATCTGAGTTGTATTGTGTGTAATAGGTGCAGATAGTGCTGGATACTTGTGAAGAGTATTGTACTATGTATTGTTACATGCTCTCAATTAATATAATATACAGATAGTTGGGATTTTTAGCGAGATGCTTTCCCCAGGAAAATACTGTGTTGATATGTGTGATTAATGCTTCTATGTGCACATGTTATTGTTTCTGCTTCTGTAAATTGATGATCAACGTAGAGGAGGTTATGTATTATGCATGTATTCTACAATATTGTATAATCGGGATAATCTCTGTCAATATGTGTCATATTATTCAAAATTCCTATAGTTAAGAACAGTGCGGTGTTGATCTTTTATTTCAATGTTTCGAAGGACTTCTGTTGCTTTCCTCCCCATCGAAACAGTTTCTTTACACTTGCCAGTGTGTGTAAAGTTGCTTCAATAATTGTGAAATTGGCAATAAATCTCCTCCAATATTGTACTGCACCCAAAAAGCTGCGAACCTCAGTTACACTAGTAGGATTAGGCGAATTTACAATTTCTTCAACTTTAGAAGGATCAATTTTTAACTGACCATGACCAACAATATGACCTAGGTAAACCAAAGAGGTTTTCCCAAACTCACACTTTGACAATTTTACATAGAGTTTTTCTTTTTTCAATACATCAAGTAATTTCTTCACATGGCAAACATGTTCTTTCTAAGTTTTACTAAAGACAAGAATATCATCTAGATATATAAGAACAAATTCATCAATGAAAGGTCTAAAGAGATCATTCATGACCCTCATGAAAGTGGTTGGAGCATTGCAAAGTCTGAATGGTATCACCATTCATTTGAACAACCCCTATTTGGTCTTGAAGGCAGTTTTCCACACATCTTACTCTGTAATTTGAACGTAGTGATAACCACTACGCAAATCCAATTTGGTGAAATAGATAGAATTATTTAATTGATCTAGCAAATCATCAATGTAGGGAAGAGGGTAACAATGTTTCACCATGATTTTGTTTAGTGCTTGGTAATCAACAAACATCCTCCATGTGCCATCTTTCTTCAGAACTAAGATAATCGATGAGCCACACTGAGAAGTGCTCGGTTTGATGACCCCTTGGTTCAATATTTCCTGCACCTATTTTTTGATCTCCTCCATCTTAGTAGCTGCCATCCTGTACATGCTAATATTTGGTAAAGGTGTGTCATGCTGCAAATGGATCTCATGTTGGATTTCCCTCTTTGGATGTAATCTCCTTGGTTCCTGAAACATATCATCATAGTTAGAAATTAATTCACATAATTCCTTTTTATGCACATGATCACAACCATGGAAAGCATCAGATAATTCTGCATCTTTCCCCCTTACAACCATAAACATGCAACCCGTACTCGTATCCACCAACATCTTCATTCGTCCTGCACTTACAAGGTTGGCATTGATTTTAGTTTGATGAGACCTTACATTATATTCTACCCAATCTTTTGTAATTTGGTATTTGTTTTCATGATGAAAGAAGATTGCTTTTCTATCATATAGATATGGACTCCTTAACACCATGCCATAGATATCCAATGGTATCACATCAAGTTCTACCTCATCCACTAATGTAGAAGCGATCACAAATTTAACCTTGCACTGCTTAGTTACATTCAATTTTCTTTATCATGTATCCATCCAAGTGCACAAGGTTTTCGATGTGGTTTGGTTTCTAATCCTAGCTTCTTTAACAAGGACTCTGGAATTAAATTTTCTTGGGATTCGGTATCAAATATAGTTTACACTTTTGTATGATTTATGACAACTCTAATATGAAATATCTCAATTCTCTTTCATTCATTAGGAAGAGACTCATCTATTGAACTAGTGCCTTCATGTTATACAAAATTAACATGAGGTGTAAGAGTACCTTTTGTTCCTACTGCTCTCATCAATGCGTCATCTCTGGAATCAGATCTAAGGTGTTGCTGCACAGTTGGAACTGTCTTTTACTTGCCTTTTGCTCCATACTTCTTTGGTCTCTTTTTTGGGTACAATTTCCAAAAATGATCATCATCATGACCTTCCTTTTTGCAGTGAGTGCAATAAGGCCTTTCTCCTTCATCTTTCTTAGTTGATGTCATCCTCTTCTCCTTTCCCTTTCCTTTGATTTTGGGTTTGCCATTTGGAGGCTTGAAAGATGGTTTCCTGGAATGATTATCTCTTTCATTTTTTCCTCTGTTCTGAAGATGAATGGCCTTTACACTGGCCGATTCAATAGTAGTTGATTAAAACAATAATAATGAATGTCTAAAGTAATTATGTAATTATCGAATATACTTAGTTAGTACTTCAGGTGAGTCAAGTTCAATGACCAAATTAAGTTCTTGTTTTATAAACTCCTCGGTAAAGCTTTGAACATCATGGCCTCTGCCTTACCTCAAGTATTGCCAATCCATTAAGGATTTTTTCTTATAACCCAAGGGAAAAAATTGTTCCTTTAATGTAGAAATGAAAGTAGGCCATGTGGAAAAAGGATTACCCACACTCTTACTGCTTCACAATTTTCTCTCCCACTAGACGAGAGTGGTTCTACTCAGCCAAAGAGAGGCTAGATGAATCTTTGCCTCATCCTCTTCGATCTACTAAATCCTTCAATAGATTTCAATCTACCTAATCCAGTTATTAATATTTTTTGCATTACTTTCACCGTTATACATGGGAAGCTCAAATTTGACATGTATTTTAAAGAAAGGTTTCTTAGATACATCCCTTGAATTTCTATGATGATGGTGATGAGAGGAAGAAGAACTTTCACTCGTGGAAGGAGAAGGAGGGGGTTATTCTCCACCATTTCCATGCATTGAATGTTGTTCTTTTCTATTTCTGTCTTCTGCTTTTTCCAGCCTTGAAAGCAACTGACTGACATTTTCTTCCATTGTATAGAAGGTTTTGTAGAAATTGCGCTCCTCTTCATGATGAGCCTCTTCATATGCCAAGTTTCTCCTTTCATGTGCACACCCCACTGCGGGATCGAAAAACTTTAGCTTCCCTTCGCCTCTTCGGAGCCTATTTCTTGTTAGAATACAAACATGAAATTCACATCTACAAAGACCTACTCCAACACTCCAGCATGCACTAATCAAGCACCAGGTGTTATGGGAATAATAAACCCTAGGGTATGGGTTGAGCACCCTAATAGAGTAGAGGGCATACACCAACAACAAGCAAACAAACAAGCAACTTTTATACTTAAACTACTGAAGTACAAAGAAGAGATATTACCAGGAGGTCCTACGTTTGAGGTCGTTCCTGTAGGTTCTAGACCCTCTTCTTCCTCCAATGGCTTGAAACCTACAACTCATTCAAGAAAAGCATATACAACAACAGTAATAGAAAGCATGTTCCTGATATAAGTGTTAGATCATATAAGCATATATGTATAAATCATGAAATCATATATTAATTAGATTAAAACATGAATTAAAGCATCAAGATCTAATCACCAGGAATAAGGCGTGGCTTCTTTTAATGAAGGTAGCAGAAGAATATGGAATAATATAATGTGATCCTTCTCTGACTCCAAGCAAGACCTCTATCAAGATCCGTCCAGCCCAAGCCTGAACATTCCTCTTTCAAAAGCATACACATGGATGCCATATCAAAGATATGGACATCACAAGGAGGAAATTAGAGTTTCCTATAGCTGGGAGTGTACAAGGCACATGGATAAAATCAGACTTGATTAGGGATAACTTGGATATAATATCAATATCCTATCTCTCTCCCCTTAGACCTTCCCCATGAGGTGTATTTATATGACCTCAAAAGAATTTTTTATGTTGGAAAACAATTAGGCTAAGGGCTCCTATAGGTAGGCTTCTGGTGTAACCCCTAAAACTCACCCAAAAAATAGGGATTTATATTTTTTTCATATTTTAAATCATATAAGTGGGTTAGGTATAGTTGAACCCAGATGTACAAACACCTTTTACAGGGCAAAGTTGTGTATGGAATTTAAAATAATGCTTTTTAATATTTGGACCAACTTTGATGGGAAAGAGCTTCCGAAGGCCATGACTCAAAGAATCAAGTATAAAATGGTGGTAAATGATACCATAACACTAGGTAGTCATAAGTATGGTGTTGTAGTAGCTACAACCACCCTCCAAATTTTTCCTTGCCCTTGTTTTGAAGCGTCCCTACCAACCATACACAACACTTTGTCTTTCTTCCTAAAGTACTGAGGCTTCAGTGCTTTCCTCACACAAAGGCAGTGTTTCTATCATAGTTGATCCATTCCCCTCATAAGCTAGTCACCCAGACTTGGTCTAGCTACAGGTTGAGTAACTTCCCATTGAAAATTGTGCATTTCTGGAGGGAAAGCAGCCTTCCCTTTGGGAATTGTTGAATCCTCTTTGGTAGTCTGTTGGGCTCTAGGATTGCACAATCCTTCCAACCAACCTTCCCAACAGGTTGTGCACAAATTTTCCTAGATGTAGGTTGTTCAACCTAGGCTTTGTGCAAGTATGTGAAGCAATCAACTGCTCTACCTAGAAATTTGACAAATCTCCTGGGCAACTAGCCTAGCTCCTAGCTAGAAATGCGGATTTTTCTCCAGCAGTCGAGCAGTCTCTTGCATGTGCAGCTGAGTTGATCGATTCCCTCCTGGACTAAGAAAAACAAACTTGCATGCATGGGTTGTTTCTCCCAAGGCAACACGTAAAGGAATCCCTTGTTTTAGCAATCTATGTTTAGCAATTGGATGTTACATGCAAGGAGTGATTCCGAAACCTCCCACCAAGTGTTTCTTCCCCTAGATTTGTGGCATGCTCATCACAACCTCGATGTTATCAAAACTCATCAACTGAATGCTACAGATCTAATTCATCACATCAAACTTGTAGCTCTGACATCCCACATTACATCTAGGAGTAGTTAGCATGTTTAGCTCAACTATTTTAGGGTAAGCCTACTTCCTATACCTTGTGCTGCATTTATGTAACTTTGTATGTTTCCACTTGTGGGAGTATTGTTTTCTTGATTTCTTTGAATGCTTGTTATTGTTTACATGTAAAATAGCCTGTCCTAGCTCTGTTTCATTTTTGTTTCTATCTCACTGCTATCACATGCATGAAACTGTTTTGCACAGATGTTCGCCCAACCGACGAACTGCCTTGCCCACATGCATGTTGATAAGTTTACCGAATCTTTCATTCATGTTTTGCATGCACTATTAATCACTTCTACTATCACTTAGTTCCACCATGCATTGGCTGAGTTACTTACTTCTAGTTTCCCTTCGGTAGGTTAGGCCAACCTTGGCCTGGGCTCTACCTTCACCAAGGATCCATTATGTAAACTGGGAAGCAAGGCTTACCTTCATCTCCAAATTTGTACATTCCTACCCAGCACTAGCCTCCAGGACTGTTTTGTGCATTTCTAGACAACAGTGGATACTTGGCCCATGAAATTGCGCAAATATGTCCCTAGGTGAGCAGTCCTTCCCAGCTGGAATTGTGCATTACACATTCCCAACATTCAACAACTAGATTGGATTGTGCATTGTCTAGTTCTAGCAGTTAGTTAGTCTCCCAACAGCCCAGACTATGCCTTGTGTAGTCTTGGCTGTTGGTCTCCCGACCTCTTGGATGAAATTGCGCAACCTTCATGATCATGCACCTAGGTATGTTGCAAGTTAGTTCTCATGTTCATTTTGGTTTTCGATTGAGTGATTTCTTTCCATGAGTGCTTCCATGTCTTCAGGTATCCCAGGTTTTCATCTACCTCTCAGTAGTATAGGTACAATGGTTTCCAGGAGAAAAGAGACAAAGACACTATTCAGAGTACACTTGGGGATGCAGTTGATCAAGTGTCCATGGAATTTCCTACCCACGAAGACATCAAGTTGTTTCTAGACAAGGACATTAAGTAGCAACATCATAGCAAGAAGCATGATGAACAATAGTTGAAGGCAACATACCGAATGTTGCAAATGTAGTGAATGCATCGAATGCAAGAGGAGGGTTGTTGAAAACACAAAGGAAGAATAAGGTTGCAAGCTCAAGTAGGTCCATTGATAATGAAAGCAACATTGGAGACTCCCACTATGGAGTGACAGTGCGACATGAAGATCGCATGAAGTCAGAAGATGTAACAAAAAAGGAGTTGCATGTGCTGAGGCAACAACTTAGGAAGAACACAAAGATGTGAAGACATACGAATGAGTTGCAACATGACCAAGAAAAATAGTGGGCACAATGTGCACTCATGGATGAAACTATTCCCAGACAGGTTAAATATCCATCCCAATAGCTAACACGGGGCAAACATGGTGAGCAATGTGGTTGATCGCATGCAAGCAATTCAACATCATGCACATCATTGTGTGCACACATGCAGTCCAACCCATTCAACACACTCACCATGGTGAAGACAAGAATAAACTCCAACTGGATATGAATGGGTACATCGGCAAGTTGATGCACATGACCACCAACACACACCTGAAGATCAGTGCAGAAACTATGCATCTGTGTATTGCTAGTTCAGCTCCACCCAAGAATACCATGTGCATGTTAACAGATGATTTGGATAAAGTGGTCGAACCAATGCACTGGTTGTAATAGAAGCAAGTGTTCGCTTAAGCAAGATGTCACCATGATGTGCATGTACACCATCGCAAATGACCAAGCTTGGCATCAGCTCACTAGCTTCACCATCATAAGCATTTCAAAGAGTTGGTCTCACGACAGTGTTAGAAATCGATATATCACAGAGCAATTGAACACATAAAATATTGCAGAAATATGAACACAGAAAACACATAAAATGATAGAGACACAGATATACGTGGTTCACCCAATTTGGGCTACATTCACAGAGAAAGAACCAATCCTTCCTTCTATACTATCTACCAAAAAGAAACAGATACAACCTATAGGAGATCCAATGTAATTCCATCTTCGCTCTCAATCTCCTCCATCTTCCTGACTCATAATACAGATCTACATAGACGCAATACAATTCCCTCATATATAGCGAGGGGTTACCTTCTAGGGAAAAAATCCTAAGTTAAACATAACTTCTACCGTCTGATCTCCACCTAGTGTATGACCCCTATACCCCCTTGGTGATGTACATTTTATGGGCAGTGTTCTTGCCACATTACGAAATGGGGTCCAATGCAGCAATTGTTGAAAATAGCAACAAGAAATGCTAAAAATAGAATTGCTAAGAATGGAACTGCTATAAATAGCAGTTCATCCAGTGTTGAACTTAGCAATAATGGATGGAAAAATGGAAGTGCTAAAAATAGAATTCTATAAATAGCATTCTGGGATACCTTCCTATTTCAGTCAGTCCCTAAACTAAAATAGTGAAGTAAAATTCGAATTTGATCTTAGCAACTATTTGTAAAATAATTAATTAATTGATATTGAGTTAATTAGTTAAGGAAAATAAAAAATGAAGTCTATGTGGGGACATGCAATAGTTTCTCCATTAATTGAGGAATTTATCCATCAGTTAAAGAGATAAGGATGAGTTGTAATATTGAGTTTTAATTAGTTGGCTCAGTTAACTGAGTCAAGTCCAGTTAGATTAATTCAAATAGTTTGTTGAATTAATCTACGTTCAGTTAGTTAATGCTTTCATGCATGTAACTGTTGTACTTCAGATAACTAAGTATTCTCTCATAAATAAATCATGCATGTCAGTTCAGATAGAGACCCAGTTGAGACTAGATGGAGGGGCAGTTTACTATGAGTTGCTAGAATATTCCATTGTGAATATTCCTTACATGCAAAAGGAATTCTTTCCTTGAGGATTGCGTAGTTACTTCTTTAGGTTTAGTGAGTGTGATGAGGCCAATTCACACATGTGGCTTCATTGGACCCCAACAAAAATGGCGCAAGGAAATAGGAGGCTTGGAGGGCTTGAGGAGGACATATACTATGTCTATTCAGTCTGTGAGCTGTGTTGTTTGATTGAAGAGTTGTATTCAATCTGTGAACTATATTGTTTGAGGGCAAAAAAATAATATCGAATAATACAACCTAATCCTTCTATGACTCCAAGCAAGACCTTTGTCTAGATCTGTCCAGCCCAAGCCTCAACATTCCTCTTTCAAAAGCATACACATGGATGCCATATCAAGGAGATGGACATCACAAGGAGGAAACAAGAGTTTCCTATAGCTGGGAGTGTAGGAGGCACATGGATAAAATTAGACTTGATTAGGGATAAATTGGATATAATATTAATATCCTATCTCTCTCTCCCCTTAGGCCTTCCCCATGAGGTGTATTTATATGACCTCAAAACAATTTTTTATGTTGGGAAATAGTTAGGCCATGGGCTCCTATAGGTAGGCTTCTAGTGTAGTCCGTAAAACTGACCCAAAAAATATGGATTTATAGTTTTCTCATATTTTAAATCATATTCATGGGTTGGGTATAGTTGAACCCCCGTGTACACATGCTTTTTACAGGGCAAAGTCGTGTATGGAATTTAAAATAATGTTTTTAATATTTGGACCAACTCTGATGGGAAAGAGCTTCCAATGGCCATGACTCAAAGCATCAACTATACAATGGTGGTAAATGATACTATAACACCAGGTTGGAAAAAGTATGGTGTTGTAGTAGCTACAATCACCCTCTAAAATTTTGCCTTATCCTTGTTCTGGAGCCTCCCTACCAACCTTACACAACACTTTGTCTTGCTTCCTCAAGTACTCAAGCTTCAGTGTTTTCCTCACACAAAGGTAGCATGTCTATCATAGTTGATCCATTCCCCCTATAGGCTGCTCATTCGAACTTGGTCTAGTTGTAGGCTAAGCAACTTCCCCTTGAAAGTTGCGCATTTTGGGAGGGCAACCAGCCTTCCCTCAAGGAATTGTGCAATCCTCTCTGGTAGTCTGTTGGGCTCCAGGATTGCACAATCCTTCCCACTAACCCTCCCAATAGGATTTGCGCAAATTTTCCCAAAAGTAGGTTGTTCAGCGTATCATTTGTGCAAGCATGTGAAGAAGTTAGCTGCTCTGCCCAGAAATTGTGCAAATCTCCTAGGCAACCAGCCTAGCTCCTAGCCAAAAATGTGCATTTCTCTCCAGCAATCGAGCAGTCTCTTGCATGTGAAGATGAGTTGACTAGTTCTCTCTAGGATTGAGAAAAACAAACTTGCATTCATGGGTTGTTTCTCCCAAGGCAACATGCAAAGGAATCCATTGTTTTAGGGATCTATGTTTAGCAATTAGATGTTACATGGAAGGAGCTACTCTGAAACCTCCCACTAAGTGTCGCTTCCCCTAGATTTTTGGCATGCTCATCACAACCTTGATGCTGTCAAAACTCATCAACCAGATGCTACAGAGCTAATTCCTCACATCAAACTTGTAGCTCTGACATCCCACATTACGTCTAGGAGTAGTTAGCACATTCATCTCAACTATTTTTGGGTAAGCCTGCTTCCTATACCTTGTGCTACATTTATGTCGCTTTTTCTGTTTCCACTTCTGGGAGTACTGTTTTCATGATTTCTTTGAACGCCTGCTATTGTTTACATGTATACTAGCTTGTCCTAGCTCTGTTTCATTTTTGTTTCTATCTCAGTTCTATCACATGCATGAAACTATTTCGCATAGATGTTTACCCATCCGATGAACTACCTCACCCACATGCATGTTGATCTGTTTGTTGAATCTTTCATTCATGTTTTGCATGCACTATTAATCACTTTTTCTATCACTTAGTTCCGCCATGCATTCACTGATTTACTTACTTCTAGTTACACGTCGGCAGGTCAGACCAACCTTGGCCTGGGCTCTACATTCACCAAGGATCCATTGTGGTATCTGGGAAGCAAGGCTTACCTTCATCTACAAATTTGTGCATTAATACCCAACACTAGGTTGCAAGACTATTTTGTGCATTTCTGGAGGACAGTGGATACTTGGCCCAAGAGATTGCGCAAATATGTCGCTAGGCTAGTAGTCCTTCCCAGCTGGAATTGTGCATTGCATATTCCTAGTAGTCAGTAGCTAGACTGGATTGTGCATTCTGCAGCTCCAGTAGTCAGTTACTCTCCCAACAGCCCAGATTGTGCCTTGTGCAGTCTTGGCATTCGGTCTCCTGACCTCTTGGACGAAATTACGCAACCTTCACGATCATGCTCCCAGGCATGTTGCAAGTCAGTTCTCATGTTCATTTTGGTTTTTGATTGACAGATTTCTTGTCGTGAGTGTTTCCATGTCTTTAGGTATCCCAGGTTTTCATCTACCTCTCATTAATATAGCTAAAATGGTTTCCAGGAGAGCAGAGATGAAGACACCATTGAGAGCACACTTGGAGATGCAGTCGATCAAGTGTCCATGGACTTGCCTACCCATGGAGACATCAAGTTGTTTGTAGATAAGGACATTAAATAGTAGCATCATAGCGAGAAGCATCATGAATAGCAGCTGAAGGTAGCATACCAAATGTAGCAAACACAGTGAATGCATCGAATGCAATGAATGCAAGAGGATGGTTGTTGACAACACAAAGGCACAACAAGGTTGCAAGCTCAAGCAGGTCCATTGATAATGAAAGCAACTTTGGAGACTCCGACTATGGAGTGATGGCGTGACATGAAGATCACATGAAAGTAGAAGATGTAAAAAAAAAAGGAGTTGCATGTGTTGAGGCAGCAACTCAGAAACAACATGAAGCTGCGAAGATATACAAATGAGTTGCAGTATGATCAAGAACAACTGTGGGCACAATGTGCACTCGCAGGTGAAATTGTGCCCAGACAAGTTAAATATCCATTCTAGTAGCTAACATGGGGCAAACATGGTGAGCAATGTGGTTGATCGCATGCAAGGGATTCACTATCATGCACGTCATTGTGTGCACTTATGTAATCCAACCCATTCAACACACTCACCAAGGTGAAGACAAGAAGCAAGTCCAACTGGAGCTGAACGAGTACTTTAGAAAGTTGATGCGCATGACCACTAGCACACACTTCAAGATCAGCGTGGAAACTATGAATCGGTGTGTTGCCAGTTTAGTGACACCCAAGAAGACCATGTGCATGTTAGCAGATTATTTGGATAAAGTGGTCGAACCAATGCACTGGTTGCAACGGAAGCAAGAATTCACTTAAGCAAGATGTCACCATGAGGTGCATGCACACCATCACGGATGACCAAGCTTGGCATCAGCTCACCAGTTTCACCATCATAAGCATTTCAAAGAGTTGGTCTCATCACAGTGTTAGAAATCTATATATCATAGAGCAATGGAACACATAAAATATTGCAGAAATATGAACACAGAAAACACATAAAACAAAAGAGACACACATATACATGGTTCACCCAATTTGGACTGTGTCCATAGAGAAACAACCAGTCCTTCCTTCTAGTTTATCTAGCAAAATGAAAGAGATACAACCTATAGGAGATCTGGTGTAATTCCCTCTTCACTCTCAATCTCCTCTCTCTTCCTGACTCACTATACAGATCTACATAGACGGAATACAATTCCCTCATATATAGTGAGGGGTTACCTTCTAGGGAAAAAAATCATAAATTAAACATAACTTCTACCGTTAGATCTCTGGCTAAGGAACAACCCCTGGACCCCCTTGGCGATGTACATTTTATGGCCGGTGTTCCCGCCACATTACAAAATGGGGTCTAATGCAGAGATTGTTGAAAATAGCAACAAGAAATGCTAAAAATAGAATTGCTAAAAATAGCACTACTATAAATAGCAATTCATCTAGTGTTGAACTTAGCAACAATGGATGGAAAAATGGAAGTGCTAAAAATAGCATTCTATAAATAGCATTGTGGGATACCTTCCTATTTTAGTCAGTCCCTAAACTAAAATAGTGAAGTAAAATTCGAATTTGATCTCAGGGGTTGTTTGTAAAATAATTAATTAATTCATCTTGAGTTAATTATTTAAGGAAAATCAAACATGAAGTCTATGTGGGTTCATGCAATAGTTTCTCCATTAATTGAGGAATCTATCCATCAGTTAAAGAGATAAGGATCAGTTCTAGTATTGAGTTGTAGTTAGTCAGCTCAGTTAACTGAGTCAAATCCGGTTAGATTAATTCAAATAGTTTTTTGAATTAATGTAAGTTCAGTTAGTTAATTCTTGCATGCATGTAACTATTGTACTTCATTTAACTGGGTATTCTCTCATAACTCATGAATGTCAGTTCAAACAGAGACTGAGTTGAGATTAGATGAAGGGGCATTATACTATCAGTAGCTAGAATATTCCATTGTGAATAATCCTTGCATGCAGAAGGAATTATTTCCTTGAGGATTGCACAGTTACTTCTTTAGGTTTAGTGAGTGTGATGAGGCCAATTCACACATGTGGCTTCACTGCACCCCAAGGAAATCTGCGCAAGGAAATAGGAGGCTTGGAGGGCTTGAGAAGGACATATACTATGTCTATTATGTTTGTGAGTTGTATTGTTTGATTGTAGAGAGAGCAGGATAGCTTGAGAGCTGATTCTTTTTGTAACATGAACAAAATTTCCACTTGTATGATAATACGAAGATTGGGGTTTTAGGTTGAGGCTTTCCCCAGGTTATTTCTTCTGTGTTATGTGTGGTTGATTTCTCATTCTCAGTTATATGTGTTCTCTTGATCTTGCTCAATTTAGTTAAGCTTCTGCAAAGTGTTGCAGAAGTAGATCTTGTATTGTGTTTTAGTATATTGCATAATCTGTTGATCTATAGTGGAAATTTCTACATGGTATCAGAGCAAATGTGATCAAGCCAAAGAATAGTATACAAGAAGGAGAAGTTCAAAGTTTGTGGTTCCTGAATATAGAAAATCAAGTTTTTATCACATCTCAATTTCACCGATGGCGTTCAGTGGTTTAAGACTCGAGTATGCCCTTGATGGCAGCTCGAATCACATAGCCTGGAAGGATTGCATGGAGGCAATATAGAGGATAATGGTGTCAGGCGGAAAGAGTCAATTTCGCGGACAAAACCAACCTCCCTAGAAGCTTAAGGCTTTCTAGTGACAAACAAGACAATTAAGAACAATCCTTCTCTAAATATGCATTTACCATATAAGAAATCAAGTGTTTAAATCTTACATGTAGTCCAACGCTGTTGTAGTAGTCCAGCCTCATCGATCTGGATGAGCTCCTCCTTCTCTCCGAACCTGCATTCACTAACAATCAAACGATTAAATAGCACCTGAATATCTCATAAAATAAAACATATTTAACATACAGACCAAGGAGTATATGAAACAACTCATAAATAACAAATTGTTGAGAAGAATGGACTTATTTGTATTAAGAGGAAACAAAAGAAACCATTACAACCTGGGCCTTGGTGTTGTGCAGGTCCCTCTCAGGGTCCAGCAAGAGTTCTCCTTTAGTTTGATAAGCTCACCCACTTCCAAATGAAACAAGAAAGGATGGGAATCTCTCCTCACAAGCTTCTACAAGGAAGTCCTAATTCCAGCAGCATTTACCCTTAGGAATATTCATCTTTCAACCTCTCCCCTTCTGGCCCAATGCCTGTATTTATAGTGCTCTAGAGGAAGTTAATCAGGTCCACCATCAATGGAATAAGCCCCTCTTTGGATGGGATAGCTCCCCTCTTGATGGGATAAGTTCCTCTTTCATAGGGATACATGAACCATCTGGAGGAGCTCAATACACATTGAACAAGCTTCTAGAATGCTCTAGAAATGACCACAAGTAACTTTTTTAAGATGAAACTCGCGCCTTTTGACCTTTACAGGAGTACGCACCCACCCATTTCCATACAGAGCGTACAAGTATGCAGGTATTGTGAACTTGGGTTGCGTACACGCAGGTAAGGTTGAGAGAAACTACGTACCTAGAGATAAATAGATTTTTAAGGACTTTCTCTCTTTCTTGGAGTTTGACATGGAGAGCAGAGGTATGATACTTGCCAAGGAGGATAGTATGACAGTTGATGGAGCCATACTAACTGCAAATAGTCATGGTGACAAATTTTACTGTAACATATTGCCCCCTAAAGTGTGAAGCCTGTAGTAGATTAGGGTTTTATATCATCTAGGAAGGGTGAAGTACTTTATCATTTCAAGCATTATCTTGTGGAGAGCCTATTCATAACCTGCAATTTTCAACACAAAATACATGTATAAGACTATATCATCGCTGAGGTAGGCATTCCCATACTCAGATCAAAAAACTTTAACTAATAGACTAACTACTGCTCTGATACAGGAATGATTTCGCAGTACATTATAATCATAGACTCATGTAGACACAGTATGGACGCAGCCATCTGTTTATAATTGGTCTACTATATAATGAATACAAAACTCCTCGCAGCCTGGATGGTGGAAACTAGAGCTAGGGTCTTCATTTCTACTTCCCGAAATGGTACGATTCTAGCCATGCGAATAAATGAGTCGATGTCGAACATGGTAGAAACAACTTGATTACAAGTCGATGATGTAAACTGTTAACAAGTGTGAGAGAGACCACCAGTGATGTCAATGGTTCTCAAAGTACCCAGTACAATCCATGAGATGTGAATGAATGAGTTGATGTCGAACATTTCATAGAGTCCTTCGATCGAAAGTCAATGATTTAAACTAATGTCAAAGGCGAGAAACCTACGATTGATGCATGAAGACTTCAAGGTACTGACGATTTCTAAGTCATCTCTCTAGATAATGTGCTGATGTTGATAGAAAGCGACCCGTCGGAGGCAAGCCCAAAACACGAAATCATAGTTCAAGTCGAAGAAATGTTGCTGTAAGGACTGACTCAGGGATGGTCAAAATGGATGATAGTATTTTGCAGTTGAATGTTTTGTTTGCAGACTTGTTGAACACATAATGACACAACAGATGGCTTGGTGATGAATGACTCAAAGTTAATACCCGGAACCCGGCTGAAGAATTTCAATGTGGTTTGATCAACTGTGAGGCAAAGGATTTCCCAACCCAGGTGAATGAAAAGTTTCGTGTTTAAGAGTGGTAATAAGGTTTCTTCTGAGACAAAGGATAACAAATAGGCTCATTCTTATCTCTTTTCCCCCACCATTTCTGGCAAGTACCTCTTTATTTTTTACAAGGTTGAGGAGGATAACATATGCTTGATTATAAGCTCATCCTTCGGGTGAGTCCAACTTAGTTTTGATTCGAACCCTAAGAAGGAGTGGTCCGTTCCTATTTGTAATTGAACAGGTCCTTTACTGTGAAATTTTAACGAGTCCAGTATAGGAGAAACTCGGCGTTTTCAATTTTAGAGAGTCTGAAAAACTTAAGAAGACTCCAGATTGAACTTTTTCGTAAATTTGTGTCTCCCAAGCTCGAAAAAGTATAAAATAATACCTAGGAGAACCGCTTGATCTTGCAACCAAGGAGTACTTTCATGATTAGTGTCTTTGACCTGAAAAGTAAAAATCGATCAAGGACACGCCGTTTTATTTCCAGTATCGAATTTGAAACGACAAAAACCCGACAATCTTTTCATGTTTTTATAGTCAGAAAAGGGGCTATAAGGGGACCGTCTTTTAATTCCATTTTAACGAGTGTAAACGAGACGCTCGGAAATCTTTTCATATTTTAGGAGTCAGAAAAGGGCTTAAAAGATGACTCTGATGTTTTGGTTCGTGAAAAAATGACAATTTTCCCTGAAAATCCTTTTGTCCTGCACAAAAACAACACATTACTCATACCTGTTTAAGATAGGCAAAAATACATTGAAAAATATCCTTCCATGGTGAAAAATAAACAAACTTAGCACTCATTTATCCAAAAAACCTATAAAAATACTTTTTACCATGTCATTTTTACCATTTTACTGTTGAGGGAGAGAAAAGGGCTTTTGGCAAGAAACTTCCCGTGGAATTTGTGGAGAATCTGACTGTCAGAATCAAACGCCGTCTCTTTCAGGTATTTCACAACATCCTCCTCTTAGTTTTCATCCGTTTAGAATTTCATTTTAAGCCCTAGTTTGATTTTTTGGGGGCTTTGGGGTTTTAAGATCTGCTTTTCGGGGTATGCAGGTACCCCATGGGTGACCTGCGTACCCCGACATTTTCGTTAATGGGAAAGTGGCAGGAGTACGCAGCGTACCTTTAGAACAGCCGCGTACCCACGCACTGTTTTCTGAAAGCGGGGTGCGTACTTCGCGCAAAGTAAATTTAAAACCCCAAATCTCAAAACTAAACCATTAATTTTTGATTTAATGAATTCTAATGAATGTTTTCTAGTGTGTATATTGCCCACCATGCTTGATTAGCGTGAAAGAGAACATGAAGATGTCGATTTGGCCGCAAGAAATCATCAACCTTCCATTGATGCTTTGAAGGCATGTGGTCTCTATAAATACTGGGCCATACCTGGCATGAGGGCCCAGGTGCGATTCTTAGAGTGGCTGGTTGAAAGGTGGAACGTTCAGGATCAATGCTTTTAGATCAGAGGGCACTAGCTTGAGATAGAGCCCTTAGACATATATTTTCTCACTGGTTTGCCTAATAGGGGCGAGCAACTGTCTCTGTTCGGGACTAGGCTGGGTGGCCAATCCCTTGCTAGTCTCCGGCTAGAGTGGTGCAATAATCAAAACCAGGAGAAGGGGATAGAAATCAAATACATATCCCGACATGAACTTATGGTAATTGCCTTTACAGTTACCAGAATCTACGGCACAGTCGCTTTGCACATTGCCACCGGGTCCCAAATGCGGATGGCGATTGATTGCTTCCGAGGCACCATTTTCAACTGGTGCGATGCTGTGTTGGCCAATACGAAGGGCCAACTGACTAGGGCAAAGAACAGGAAATCAAAGACCTTTGCGTATGGGCCTTTAGTTGTGAGCTTTGCCCTAGAGAGAGTTCCGATGCTAATCCCGCAGCATCTCACAGTTGAGGTTGGGCCTCCTCGGGAGCCAAAGTTAATGCGATGGGTTGCGGTAATGGCCCGACATCCTGATGAGGGAGTGGGAGTCGTCCGATTTTCTACGGGTTACTTTCACTGGTTGGAGGACCAGGTCTTTACGATCCAGGATTTTCCTTATCCTGGAGTGGATTTTTGTGGAGATCCGTACATGGTTCTTCCACAGGGAGAACAATGAGACGATAGAGGTACTTCATTTTTCACAATTTTTTTTAAATTATATATATTTTTTGTTTTTAAAAATCGTCTCAAAACTGACAGAATTTTTTTTCAAAATGCAGATGTAGGTCCACGGCGTCCAACCAATCTCCAGCCTTTTGAGAGGAGACAACCAGTTACACCGGTACCGGTCCCACAGGACGCGGCTGCAAAGACCTTAGCTGAGTTGGAGCAGGATCTAGAGCGTCTGACAGTGGATATACCTGAGACTACTATAGATGATATTCCTATCAGACTTCAGCGCTATGTAGTCGCAGTCCCATGACCTTTTAGGAGGTTCTTGTGTAGGGTAGCCCGTGCAGTGGTGTCATATAGGGAGCACCACCAGTGATTGGATGGTCACTTTTGTAGACACATGTGACATTTTTGTTTTTTGTACTTATCATTTTTGCCGATCATAAGGTGTTTTTCAACCTATGATCGAAGACGATGTATATTTTTTTGACACACTCTTATCTATCTATATCATTATTTACCGGCTTATCTTGTTAAACATGTGTGATGAAATGTTTTTAAATTTACATGTATGATTATTGCAAATGTCTGTCTAACATTCGAGAAGCAATTGCATCTGCTAATGTATTTAAAGACCTTGGAATATGCTGATATTCAATGTAATCAAATTCACGTTCCAAGAGACGCACTTTCAAAAATAATCTTAATAACACAGGATTTCTAATGGCATATATTCTATTAAGCTGTAATACAACGAGTTCAGAATCTAACCTCACTATCAAACGTTGAATCCCAAATGAAATAGATTTAGACAATAACTCAATCACTGCACAATATTCTGCAATGTTGTTTGTTGTTTGACCGAGGCTCACCCCATGCATAGAAACTAACTCGTCAGAGGGCGAATAGATAACCCAAGCTGCGGAAGAGATATTCCGTGTACTAAGACAAGCACCATCAGCAAATCCAACGTACCTTTGGAGAGGCATCGACATCTATAATATCAAGAGTAAAACCAAGATAAGCCAGAATAACAACGAAAACACACTTTCTAAGCTAAGCACACTGTCTAAACTAACAAACACACCAGCTAGAAAGAAAACCTAACCTAACTAAAAATTCTCCATACCCATCATTTAAGCATAATACCTCTTTAGGTAAAGTCCATTTCTTGGTTTACCGAAAGAGTCCCCGTCAAAGTCAACTAGCTCATAGGCCCCTTTTGCTAGCTTTCGTTTGACAATGTAGGGCGCATGCCACATAGGAATGAATTTTCTAGCACCTAATTTATCATTAGCTTGATCATATAATAGCACTCGGTCTCCTTCCGAAAAACTTTGAGGGGTCACATTTCTATCATACTGAGCTTTCATCCGTTTCCCGTGAGTCTCGATTGCCAATGCAGCATCACGTCGAGTCTCATCTAATTGAGCTAAGTATAATAAACGCTTCTCCTCTTCGGAAGTAGCTAGAAGTAATTCAATAGCCATTTGAAGTGATGGGATTTTGCATGCAATGGGCAACACAGCTTCCAAGCCATAAACTAGCTGGAAAGGAGTGAACCCTGTTGATGTTTTCACTGAGGTTCAGTATGCCCATAGCGCTGAAAATAAGATGTTGTGCCAATTCGACTGATGAATACCAATGATTCGTCGGATAATGATAACCAAAACTTTGTTGATAGACTCAACCGGACTGTTGGCTTGTGGATAATAAGGAGTAGAGCTATCATGGCGCAAACCAAGCTGGCCTGTAAGTTTGGTCATCATGACATTTCGAAAATGGCGCCCATGGTCAATGATGATCACTCGTGGGACACCAATCCTAGCAATAATGTGATTGAATATGAAAATTGCTACTGTATTGCCACCTGCCTCGAATGTAGGCATCGCCTCAGCCCATTTAGTAAAATAATCAACCGCAAGGATGATATACGCATGCCCCCCCAGCCGAGTGAGGGTTACAAGTAATAAAATCGATACCCCATTAGGCAAAAGGACCAACGACAATTATAGGGTGGAGAGGACCAGGTGTTGTGCGCATCTTTTGATCAAACACCTGACAGTTGTGGCATTTTCGGACCGCAATAATACAATATTTGAATAAAGACGGCTAGAAGTAGAGCGCACAATATCTTTTGGGCTGTGGCATACCCAGACATATGACCGCCACATGCTCCAGAGTGACAGTCATTCAAAACCCTCTCAACCTCTTCGTGAGTGAAGCAACGTCGAAAAACCAAGTCTGCCCCACGGCGATAAAGAGTATCTCCAATAATTTTGAACTGTTGGGACTGGAACCGAATTTTTCGACACTCCGACTTTGAAGTTTCAGGCCGAAGATATTGGGTCTGGAGATAGACGATTATATCCCCATACCACGGATCTAAAGTGCTGATAAGAAACAAAGATTCGTCCACAATGGACTCCTCTGCCACAGTCTCTGTGTCAGCATGTGAGAAATCACACATTAACTCCGCGAAAACTAAGGATTTCTTAGACTTGGATTTCTCGAACTCCAAATTGAACTCTTGCAGGATAACGATCCACTTAGAGTACTTGCCCCCTAGCAGTTGTTTAGTCAAAATATAAATCATAGGGTTCCAATCTGAAATAACTGTAGTTTTACGAAGTAAAATATAGGGACAGAAACGCTGGATAGCTTGAACAGCTGCCAAAGCCAATTTCTCCACATGGGAGTATTTTAACTCAGTTGGATTTAGGGTCCAACTAAGATAATATATCACATGTTCCATTCCGAATTCGTCTTCCTGGACTAACACCATTCCAATAGTGGAATGCAAAGCTGCGAGGTATAAGAAGTAGTCCTGGTTGTAGTTGGGAGGATGCAACAACGGTGCATGGGTCAACGCGTGTTTGGGTGCATCGAAAGATTGCGGAGCAATCTCATCCCAAGAGAATTGAGCATTCTGTTTCAACAACCAGGTAAAACCCTTAGTGACCTCGGCGTAAAAAGTTTGCTTTCCCCTGCAAACTTTGGAGTTGGCACAGACTCGAAGGAGGAGGCAATTTGATGATAGCTTCGACCTTCGAGGGATCGATGCGAATGCTGGCTTTTGAAACAACGAATCCTAGCAATCGACCCTCTGCTATATAGAATACACACTTGTGCGGATTCAACCGAATACGATAATGCCTACACCTCATAAAGATTGCTCGTAAGTGGACAAGGTGATCAGCTCGATGTAAGGAATGAGCAGTAAAATCATCAAGGTACGGCTGCACAATGTGCTTGATGTCATAATATGCATAAGACATCGCCAGTTGAAAAGTGGCTCTGGCATTCTTAAGCCCAAAAGGTAATTTGCAATAAGAAAATGTCCCCCATGGACAAATGAATGCCATTTTTGGTTGATTGGCATGTAGAATATTGATTTGATTATAACCCAAAAAACCGTTCATAAAGGAAAACATTTCACTTCCGGCACAATCATCAATGTTTTGATCGATATAGGGCATTGGGTAGTTGTCTTTTGGACAAGCTCGATTTATATCCCTATAGTCGATACAGATTCTTATTGTTCCTTGTTTCTTGTTAACCGGAACAATATTCGATACCCAATCCGTTAATGGGATTGGACAAATGAAACCTGCTTTCAACAGCTTCTCAACTTCTGCTTTAATCATAGCTGCTTTTCGACGGTGAATCTGACGCAACCGTTGCCGGACGGGTTTAGCGTCCGGGTAGGTCTTGATTTCATCGACAACAATGGTGGGATCAATTCCTGGCATTTCCTCGTAAGACCAGGCAAACACGTCGCGGAATTCTTGGAATAGGGCCTTGTAAGTTTGAATTTCATCATCTGTACATGAGGCACCTATATGAATGTTCTCAACAATTTCAGGCTTCGCTGAAATGTCAATGGGAATAGTTCGAGAAATATTCCCTAAATTCAGCTCTGAATCAGGGTGTTTCGTTGGACTCTGAGCTTCTTTGACATATTCAGCGGTAAAGATGGATGAGTAGTCATTTTTGAAACGATCATCCTCAGGTAAAAAAAAAGATCTGTGATGAAGATCGTCCCATTGTAAATCGTCTACACATAGGACTTCACGAAGGTGTTCGTCAGATGACACAACTTCGGGAAACGCTGTTAACTCTGAGGTTGACGCGAAAAGTGATTCCTCACAGACCACATTCATTTGCTCAATTTCGGTTAAACGCGGGTTGGTAAAAGACACTACGGCTTCATAAACAATTTCATATGGACTCAAAGGCATAGCATCACCAAATGAGTCTATCTCAGATTCAGAATGGACAATCCAAGGATCGTCGTAAATAATGGTGTCTGATGTAATCATATGAATAGATGCAAATGAAGACGATGCGTTGATTGGAGGAAAAGGAAAAGTTCCCAGTAAACCTGAATCTTTAACTAAACCTACGCCAACCTCCCTGTAAGGGATAGTCATTTTACCGACATGCTAGATACTCTCTGAAGAGGCTAGGTCGGATGAAAAGTAAGCCAGCTGGTCTATTGTCACGATCTTGCCATTATATGGAAACATTATTACTCTGAAGACCGATGAAACGACCGCTGTCATAACATATGACCAACTTCGACCCAAGAGAAGGTTGTAGTCCAGAGGGGCATCAACCACCTCCAGATCTAGACTAACGGTTTTTCCTTCAACCTCTATAGGCAAATCCTGCAGAATGCCAAACGGACGGAACCGACGTCCATCAAAGGCCTTAAGGATGGTCGGGGATTGGTTCAGTGAAGGAGAACCAAGAGATCTCTAACACTGGATCGACATAATACACGTGGAAGCTCCCTCATCAATTACAGTCCGATGAATAGGCCTGTTTTTGACTATCACTGGAATCTGGAAAGCCATTTGATGAGGTAAATGCGGTGTACGATTTTCTAGATCAAAGATTATCAGGTTCGGGTCCTGAACATCAACAGCTCCGATAGCCGACAAAAGTAATTTTCATTGTGCTAGGCATGATTGCAGCACTTCCAAAGCTGACATTGCTGAGGGTGAAATAGCTAAGTCCTTAACGATGTTATAATTTTGGGCCGCTCTCGCATGTGGATTGAAAGAAAACTTTCAAAGTATAACCTTGGCGGGCGGTTTGATTTCTAAGTCCAGGTTAGGTTTCTCGATCTGTAGTGGATCGGAACCAGGAGCTGAGGTTGATGGATTAGAATGAGAAGATTTTGCTTCCTTGCCATCAACAAGATTCTTACTACCATAATCTTGCGATCGAGTCGCAATCCTCACATGAGACATCATCAATATGGATTCTTCACTGGCACTCGAGGAAGAACCTATCATCTTACTCTCCTTCTTTGGAAATGGATCTTTCAAAAGAGCAGGAGTTGGGGAACCTTTGACTATTTTCACAACCTCGGCTCGATGAGGGCAATCTCTTGTAAAATGATCCTCTTCACAAATAAGACAAGGATATCGAGGTTTGCGCTTTTTGTCATTGGTTTCCGACTTTTCTATTTTCTCCTTCGGAGCCTTGTCTGCTTTATTCTTCTTCTTACCATTCTTCTTTCCACCGTTTTTTGATTTGGCCATAGATGTCTCTATGACGTGAATATCAGCGGAAATTTCAGGAGAAGACTCTCGTGTTGGGGAATCAGGCAGGGTGATTATAGGAGAAGATTTCTTCTTTCTCTTTATGTTCACCGTACCAATCATACTATCAGCTGCATGAGATCCTGAAGGAGCAGCAACGATTTGATTTGATTTTGGAAGATCTGGGATCTTCTCGTGTAACGTACCCGACTGAGTGTAAACTAAGTCAAGGTACTGCGCCTGAGCAATGACTTGCTCCTCAGTAACTACTCTGGCCTTAGCTACGTCTTCAGTAATCTTCGGTAATAATGATTTAACAAACCATTCAGCTAAGATTTGGTCCGGGATAAAAAATTTCACTAACCTTCTTCGACGTCTCCATTCATGAATATGATCGGAAATATACATGGACGTCGATTGTTTTAGTGAAGTTAGTAACTCCGTGCCATTATCGTATCTGACCGGCAACTAAAAGTGAGTTAAGAACGAGGTAGCTAACTAGATAAAATTGTAAAAAGAGGCTAGTGGTAACTCAATGTACCACTTGGCCGCGAGACCAATGAGTGTACGCTGGAAAAGACGTAAGCGGATTGAATCATCCAAGATAGAATTTGAGGCACACCAGAGGTGGTAAGTCATCACATGATTCGACAGGTCCTCTCCAGACTTACCTTCGAACTTGGGTATGTCACTGGGCAACTTATTCGGCATTGGCGGCCAAAACGGAAGATAATTGATTGGATCATTTGTTAGGCGCGACAAGTTTGGTAAATCCAAAATTGCGATAAATGACAATCGCCGGTTCGGATCCCTAAAACTCTGGGTCACTAAACTAGCCCCAGGAGGAGGATATCCAGGATAACTTGGAATAGGAATCGCGTTCGGAATATTGTATCCTCCCGGAAAACCAGGATTAACCAAACCGTACTGGGGTTGTTGAGGTTGTTGATAAGTGTACCCAGGATATGGTTGATACTGGTAGGTTGGTTGCTGCATAGCAGGACCATATTGAGGTTGGTACTGTCCCTGGTATGGAGGTTGAACAAATTGAGGTTGAGAAGTAACAACCGTACTTCCTACAGGCATCTGGACCAAAGTCTGGACTGTAGATCCAGACTGAGGTAAAAAGGTCTGAGGAGCAAATGCAGGAACAGTAGAAGCCGGAGCTGCTGATACTCCCGAAGAAGGTGGGGTAGATGGAGAAGATGTTGCAGTAGTCGCAATAGACATTTGAGGCGGAGTACGAGGTGTACTAGGCCCATCCTGAGAAACTATAGAAGGTGCAAAAGTTTGAGCCGTAGACTGGACGGGTTGTTGAGATGGACCAGCGGCCTGTCCAGGTTGGGATGATGACTGCACATTCGGTTGCAAAATGTTGATTTTGAGAAGGATCCCACACCAAATTTGTTCTGGGGTATTGAGCTTGAGGATACTGAGGACCATAACCGAGTTGAGGGTAAGATTGATAATATGGTTGACCAGAAGGTGGTTGGTAACCTTGAGGTTGATACTGACATTGGGGTTGATAACCCTGAGGCACATACTAATACTGGGGTTGACCTTGAGGTACGTAAGGATATTGATTTTGGGGTGCATACTGATATTGAGGTTGACCTTGGGGTACATACTGATACTGGGGTTGACCTTGGGGTACATATTGGGTCTGGGGATGACCTTGAGGAATGTACTGTCCCGTAGGTATGTACTGTCCTTGAGGTTGGACCCCAGGCGCAAATTGAGTACCTTGAGGTTGGCCCCCAGGCAGATATTGAGTACCTTGAGGTTGCCCCCTAGGCGCATATTGAGCACCTTGAGGTTGCCCCCCAGGTGGTAACTGACTGCCTTGAGGTTGACCTGACATCATCAGAATTTCTTCTGCCCTCAACTGTTTAGGCCCACTACTTCCAGTTAACGACTTTTGTTCGATAGTACGAGGAGATGCTCCTGAAAAAGTACTAGAAATGGACTGATATCCAGCAGGAACAGACGGACTGCCGTATAAATTGGCTTCCGGAGATTGGGAATACATGGATGATGGGCTAGACATATATACAGGAGTAGTGAAACCTCCGGGTGGAAAAGGAGTATGAGGTGGAGAAAAACTTGACCCTGAGCTGTCTAAATAATTTGTTAACGAAAGATACCAAGTAGTACTTCTAGGAGGACTGTAAAATATGCATTCACGCTCTCTTAGATCAATAGTAGGTTGATCTTCAAGGTAAGAAACACCTATTTCTTCTTCTGGAGCAAGTTCTTCAATAGCAATCAAACCAGAAGGAAGATTTTTGGTGATGACTCATTCTACCCTAGGTGAATCAGGAACACTAGAAGTTGGAGTAACAGGTTTAGATATTTCAGGTTCTTCGCCTATATCACTAGTAGATGAAAAACTACCAGCAAGCTCGGAAACCGCAACATCTTCAGGATTATAACCTGTTTCTAGACTTTGGTAATCTGGATGGACTACCAACGAAGACTCTCCTTCTTCAGGTGAACCTACTCTACTGCCACTAGGAGGAGTTACAAGGATTTTCAAACCTTCGTAATGACCCGGGACATCTTCAGGAGGTTCACCCCGCAATCTACGGGATTTCCTCAACAAATCGGCCACAGTAACAACCTCAGGTGACTTGCCCCGAAGTCTACGGGACTGTCTCGGTAATTCAGCCACAGCTAAAACTTTTAACTACTGCACATGAAAACAAAGTAAAATCTCAAAGCAAACCACCTAAAGTCGCTAAAGAACCAATTAAATTTGAAACACATGCCTAAAGAATCTAGGGCGTCAAACCACACAGAAACAGTAAGCTATCCGGACCAAAAACACTAGTTGGTGATGAAGCCCAACCTCGTAGAATTCAGTACAGAAATGGTGGGTGGAACAGATACCCGGGCAACTTTCTTAATGAATAGACTCGACCAAATTCCTCCACTTTAACCATCTCGAGTGAAGTGAACCCCCCATAAAATCCAAGTGAGTCTAGCCGACGTCTGCTCCAGGTACAGTGGGATCTTCCCTCCACCGTCACCTTGGGTAGAATCCTAAGACAATGGTCACTAAGGTTACCAACAACAACAAATACACCTGGGGGAACAATCTATGCTCTGACAACACGCAAGGGCAGAGTATCAAGCTCAATCCCCTTACCAACTCCTTGACAATAATCCAAGGTTTACCAATAAGTGACCCCAAGCTTCTCGACAATGGCTAATCTGAGGTTTACGATTTGTAATACATTCGTGTCTGGCGTCGTTCCCAATGAGGGAGGGTTGATCCCCTCATTGGTTCGGACATGAGCTCGTGCTTCTCCTTTAAGAGGAGCTTTCCCAGAGTATAAATGCAACAGTTGGATTTATCCTACCACAAGATAAGCTATTTGTTTGGTTTTGCTGTCTTGGAGAGTTAATTACTCTCCTACTCCAAGACACTAGCCTGATCTATATTGGTGCTTCAGAGCCCTAGTAAAAGAAAAGTTACTAAGTTGATTTTACTTTAAGCGTTAACTTTTATGGCTTTTATTTAAGACAAAAGGTAGCAGAGATGAAAATGATGGTGTGTAGACTTGACTGAAATCCACTAAAAAGATGCACTTAGGATGATTTACACTACTTTTCCTTTTCAATGAATTCCCTAGCTAAGAGAGTTGGAAAATGCAAAATTGATAAAAGAAACTTTCTTAACAGACAATCAAAGAAACAATCTCTTTATCTTTTTCAAGCATACAACACATGACCACTCATTACTTGCACGAAAATTCCTTTCTCTTTCAAAATACTTCAAATGCTACTTAAAGCAAACTTTTCAAAGGAGATGTTTTTGTATTTTTTCTATTTAACAAAGCATATAAAACTATTCTAACAAAAATCAATCTCAAAATTATAAAAATTATGAACACTCACTCAAAGCAAATCAAAAGGAAATTTACCTAAAAGCAAATCTAACAGGAAAAGCCACAAAGATGATTCCAGGTTTGTTTTACTCGCAACAATCAACCAAGGCCAGCTCATCAGAACATAAACCATCAAAAAATCAATCTTGTTTCTTTTTCTCAGAAGAAATTCACAACTCAATCAACAAGCTTCTTCGAAATTCCGCAAAGAGACAACACAAAGGTAGGTTTCTCACACAGGTAGACTTTATGACAGGTCCGACTCCTAAGAAGACTGATAAAACTAGAGAGATCCAAGGTTTCACAACTTCTGAAGCCAAAGTCACTACAGGACCAATGCAAAAATCAAACCCTAGGGCTAGAACTTCTATGAATTCCACTAAAACTCTTGACGCTAACGAAACAAGTTCAGGTGAAGATCTCTGACAGGTAACCAATGGATCTGGGCAGTAAAAACTAATTAAAGACAAAATTTAAGAGGAAAAATGGAAAAATTGGAATTTTCTCAATTTTTGACAGGGTACGCAGGCGACCTATTTAGACAGGTGCGGGCCCGCTCTGTGCACAAAGCTGCAGGGCATACAGGTACGCGCTGTGCTCAACGCAGAGGGTACGTACTACTCGAAAAAACAAGAAAAACTAAAATCTAATTTAACCCTAAGCTATCCCACCCAAATACACAGTCAAACAGCCAAAAACCAGAAAACAAATGACTTTTCTCAGATCAAAGTTTCACACAAAGGAAAAATCATTCACATCAATGGAGTTCCCTAGCGAAGTTGCCACTTTGTCAGGCCGAAAGAGTCAATTTTGCTGACAAAACCAACCTCCCTAGAAGCTTAAGGCTTTCTAGTGACAAACAAGACAATTAAGAACAATCCTTCCCTAAATATGCATTTACCATATAAGAAATCAAGTGTTTAGATCCTACTTGTAGTCCAACGTTGTTGTAGTAGTCCAGCCTTGTCGATTCGGATGAGCTCCTCCTTCTCTCTGAAACCTGCATTCACTAACAATCGAACGATTAAATAGCACCTGAATATCTCATAAATAAAACATATTCAACATACAGACCAAGGAGTATATGAAACAACTCATAAATAACAAATTGTTGAGAAGAATGGACTTATTTGTATTAAGAGGAAACAAAAGAAACCATTACAACCTGGGCCTTGGTGTTGTGCAGGTCCCTCCTCAGGGTCCAGCAAGAGTTCTCCTTTAGTTTGATAAGCTCACCCACTTCCAAATGAAACAAGAAAGGATGGGAATCTCTCCTCACAAGCTTCTACAAGGAAGTCCTAATTCCAGCAGCATCTACCCTTAGGAATATTCAGCTTTCAACCTCTCCCCTTCTGGCCCAATGCATGTATTTATAGTGCTCTAGAGGAAGTTAATCAGGTCCACCATCAATGGGATAAGCCCCTCTTTGGATGGGATAGCTCCCCTCTTGATGGGATAAGTTCCTCTTTCATAGGGATACATGAACCATCTGGAGGTGCTCAATACACGTCGAACAAGCTTCTAGAATGCTCTAGAAATGACCACAAGTAACTTTTTTAAGATGAAACTCGTGCCTTTTGACCTTTACAGGAGTACGCACCCACCCCTTTACATACAGAGCACACAAGTACGAAAGTATTGCGAACTTGGGTTGCGTACATGTAGGTAAGGTTGAGAGAAACTGCGTACCCAAAGATAAATAGATTTTTAAAGACTTTCTCTCTTTCTTGGAGTTTGACATGGACAGCAGAGGTATGAGACTTGCCAAGGAGGATAGTATGACAGTTGATGGAGCCATACTAACTGCAAATAGTCATGGTGACAAATTTTAGTGTAACAAATGGTCTAAAGGACTTCATTGATCAAGAAGTCCCCAAGCCGACTGATGCTACTCAACTGGTGAAATGGAAGAAATGTGTGGCTAGAGCAAGGAGAATCCTTTTGGATGGAGTTCAAGACCGCATTGTCTCGAGCCTCCATGGGAAGAAGACACCATTTTCGATGTGGAAAACATTGAAAGATTTATATTAGAACAACAACGATTAGAGGAAGTTGGCACTGAAATACAAGCTTTGTAAGATCAAGTGTGAAAAGGGTGACATGATCTCTACATATCTGAACAAGCTCACCACCTACAAGGATGAGCTTGGAACTATAAGGATCATGACTTATGATTATGACATGGTGAGTCTTGCACTCCTTGGATTTCCTAGGAGCTAGCATAGCTACCAAGACTCATTTAATGCAAGAGAAAACTACCAGATTGGGAACAACATTCATCGGATTTGATGCAAAACGAAATAAGAAGAAGCACCAGAGATGGATCCTCATTGAAGCAAGATGATGAGGAAAATCTAGCCTTAGAGAGTAAGGTGACGAAAGGGATAGGGAAGGCATCCTATCCCAAATCTATTTCATCCCATGGTGGGAAGAAGATTAACAAATTGAAAGTGTGATGCTTTCATTGTCATGAAGTGGGCCATTATGCTATGAATTGTCCATAAAGAAATCCAAGAAGGGTTCCTGAAGGGATCTGATGGTGAGGCACTAGCCTCACAGTTTGAGTTGGATTTCTCACCTATTTCATGCATGGTTTCATACATGGTGGGATGTGTGTGGTACCTAGACTGTGGAGATTCATTCCACATGTCAAGTGACAACAATCTTTTTAGTACCTTGGAGGAGAAGGATCTCCATATGTGGATCGAGATGGGCGATGATGGAAAGTACCATGTTTTAGGTGAAGGTACGATTGTGTTTTAGAGGGAGCGTGGAGCTCCCCTCATCCTGACTAATGTAAAGTATATACTAGATTTGAAGAAGAATCTTGTGTCTCTTGCTACGCTAGAAGATAAAGGCTATGATGTAGTCTTTAGTGAAGGAAAGGTATTCTTGAGGCATATCAGTACTGAACAGACAAAGCAAATAGGGATTCGATTCAAGAATCTCTACAAACTAGAGGTAGATGAATGTGCTACTTTGAATTCCAAAGTTGAGATGGTGCACAGCGAAGATGTTGGCAAGCTATGGCATAGAAGACTGGGCCACTTGCACCATGGATCCCTGAAGATCATGCATCATATTTCTACCGGATTACCCAAGGGAAAACTTGAGCAGATGACTACATGCAAAGGTTGTACCTTGGGTAAGTATGTGAAATCTTCCTTTCCAGATCAAGATAGTAGAGCTGGAGCAATCCTGGAGCTAGTTCACTCAGATGTTTGTGGACCCTTCTCTACGACCTCCACCGCTAAACAAAGGTACTATTTTATTTTTATTGATGATTTTTCTTTTATATGTTGGATCTACTTTATGCAAAAGAAGGATCAAACCTTCTTGACGTTTTTTGAGTTGAAAGCCTTGGTAGAGAATGAATCCGGAAAGAAAATAAAAGACTTGCATAGCAACAATGGTGGAGAGTATGTCTCCCAACAGTTTAAATACTTCTGCACTGTAGAAGGAATTAAATGGGAATTGATGGCACCCCATAACCTACAATAGAATGGGGTGGCCAAAAGGAAGAACAGATCGATTTTGGGAGTAGCTCGAGTGATATTGCATGACCAAAGCCTACCACTGCATTTGTGGGCTGAGGCATGCAATACAACAGTATACTTGTAGAACATAAGCCCGCACCGTATATTAGGAATGAAGACACCTATGGAGGCCTATTCCAGGAAGCGACCTGATGTAAGTCACTTCCAAACCTTTGTATCATTAGTTTACTGTCATGTGACCAAAGATGCCAGGAAGAAGCTAGACCCAACATCTTAGTTGGGAATACTTGTGGGCTACACGAATACACCCCACAACTATCGAGTGTACTTGCCTTCCACTTAGACGAGTGTGATATGCATGGATCTAAAGTTCGACGAGTAGAAAGCCATGCAAGTGTCACTTAGGAGGGAGCTCAAGCTACATACGGAGGAATAACTTTCAGTTCCTAAGGAGTAGGAGCCTCAGATTGATGTGGAGCAGCCGCATGTAGAGGATCTAGGAGTCGATACATCCACTCATGGTAAGACTTCCTGAGATGGGCGGAAACGATCAAGGGAAGTTGACAGGTTGATGCTGGATGTCCGGGAGAATGTGGGACATCCATCTTCTCAGCATAGATAGAGGAGGTCACCTGAGTGGTACACAGGGTATATGGCCTTGGTTGGGGAGTGTGTAGATACTGAACCTTCTCCATTCATGGAGGGAGTGGATCAACCAGTCTAGGTTGATGCAATGGTAGAGGAGTATGACTCTATCATTCAGAAAAGTGTGTGGGATGTTGTCCCAATACCTTAGGGTAAGTCAGTGGTGAGTTCTAGATGGCTTTACAAGGTAAAGCAGGCAGCTAATGGTAGTGTTGAGTAACATAAGGCAAGGTTTGTTGCCAGGGGTTTCTCAAAGGTCGACGGGATCAACTACGATGAGAGTTTTTCTCCCTTAGCAAGGTAACTCATTGATTAGATCGATGTTGGCACTATCAGCTTAGTTGGGGTGGAAGATCCACCAAATGGATGTGAAGACAACATTTCTCAATGGGAAGATTGAGGAGGACTTGTACATTGAGTAGACATAAGGTTTTGAAACCTTCGATCATGAGTCGCATGTGTGCAGACTCAAGAGGTCTCTCTATGGGTTGAAGCAAGCACCCCATGGTTAGTACACAAGGATCGACGACTATTTCATCAGTTTGGGATTCACTAATACTGAAGCAGATGCGAACCTCTACAACATCATGGTAGAACATAAACCATTGATCATTTTTCTTTATGTTGATGATCTGATTTTGATAGCTGATACAGTCTTGCAAGGAGAACCTTGCAAGAGAGTTTGAGATGAAGGACATGGGCCTTATGCACTACTTTCCTGGCATGGAGGTGTGGCAAAAAGATGGGGAAGTATTTGTGTCTCAAGGCAAGTATGCCAATGAGATACTCAAGCACTTTCACATGGAGAAGTGCAAGCCCATGCAGACTCCTCTAGCTAGGAATTGGAGGAAGGAGGATGCTACTTCAGGTAAGGTAGTGGTTGTTACTATTTATTGGTAGTTGGTGGGTTCACTTATGTATACATTAAATACACGACCCAACTTATGCTTTGTGGTGAACCAACTTAGTCAAGCTATGGTTCAACCTACCAAGCTATTTTGGAAGGCAACAAAGCATGTGTTGAGATACCTCAGAGGCACATCTTAGTTCAGATTGTGGTACAAATGGACAGAGGGAGTGGAGCTTCAGGGCTTCATAGATGCGGATTGTGTAGCAAGTCCATTAGACCAGAAGAGCACTTCTTGAGGAATCTTCAACCTTGGTTTCGTTGTAGTTTCCTGGTATAACAAGAAATAGAGATCAGTTGCACTTAGCTTAGTAGAGGCTGAATACATCGTTGCTAGTTAGGATGCATGTGAGGCCATTTGGATGTGGAAGATTCTAGTGGGATTATTTGGTCAGATGATGGATCCTACAGTGATCTACTACAATAACTAGAGTTGTATCAAACTCTCTGAGAATCGAGTTTTTCATGACAGGTCCAAGCATATTGATATCGTGTATCACCATCTTTGAGAATGTGTGGTCAAAAGGATCATGTTGTTGCTGTATGTTTCGACCAAGGAACAAGATGTAGATACTTTGACTAATGCATTGTCAAAATGCAAGTTTGATTTCAACAGAGATAGGATTGGAGTTACTAATAATCCCTTTCTTGTGGAGAGGGAGTGTTGAAAATAGCAACAAGAAATGATAAAAATAAAATTACTAAAAATGGCACTACTATAAATAGCATTTGATCCATTGTTGAACTTAGAACAATGGATGGAAAAATGGAAGTGCTAATAATAGCATTTCGGGATACCTTCCTATTTTAGTCAGTCCCTTAACTAAAATAGTGAAGTAAAATTTGAATTTGATCTTAGCAGTTGTTTGTAAAATAATTAATTAATTCATCTTGAGTTAATTAGTTAAGGAAAATCAAACATGAAGTCTATGTGGGGACATGCAACAGTTTATCGATTAATTGAGGAATTTATCCATCAGTTAAAGAGATAAGGACGAGTTGTAATTAGTTGCCTTGATTAACTGAGTCAAGTCCAGTTAGATTAATTCAAATAGTTTGTTGAATTAATGTAAGTTTAGTTAGTTAATGCTTGCATGCATGTAGCTACTGTACTTCAGATCACTGAGTATTCTCTCATAAATAACTCATGCATGTCAATTCAAATAGAGACCGAATTGAGATTTGATGGAGGGGCAGTGTACTATCAGTTGCTGGAATATTCCATTGTGAATATTCTTGCATGCAAAAGGAATTATTTCCTTGAGGATTGTGCAGTTACTTCTTCAGGTTGAGTGAGTGTGATGAGGCCAATTCACACATGTCGCTTCACTGGACCCCAAGGAAAACTGTGTAAGGAAATAGGAAGCTTGGAGGGCTCGAGGAGGACATATACTATGTCTATTCAGTCTGTGAGTTGTATTGTTTGATTGCAGAGAGAGAAGGATAGCTTGAGAGCTGATTCTTTTTGTAACTTCAACGAGCTTTCCACTTGTATGATAATATATAGATTGGGGTTTTAGGCTAAGGTTTTGACTGGGTTATTTCTTCTGTGTTATGTGTGATTGATTTCTCATTCTTAGTTATATGTGTTCTCTTGATCTTTTTCAATTCGATTAAGCTTCCGCAAATTGTTGTAGAAGTAGATATTGTATTGTGTTTTAGTATATTACATAATTTGTTGACCTACAGTGGCAATTTCTACAATGATACCTCTGAATAAGGAAGATAATTAGGATCCACACACAACACACAATGGACCAAGTGTTAGTGATGTCTTGCAAGGGTTGTTCAAGCCATGTTGTCTCACATGAGTACATGTGCATTGCAATGTTAAGTCATGTCAAGTGTAAGTCAAGTGTCAACATCAGGATGTAACAATCATAGTGTAGGTGAAGAGTCATGAGGGTATTTGAATTGTCACAAAGGGGAATGTTAAGTGTCACCCCACCCTTTTCTATAAATAGTCCTCATAACTCATTGTATAGGCTTTTGGTCATCAATGCTTCTACTAAGACTATTTTAAAGAAAGCTTGGACAATATTGTAATGCACATTCGCTTCTCAACTGCATGGAGCTAGTACATCTCTTTGGGGGAGCAGGTGGATGTGGCTGTAACATTCCACTGTTGGGGCTAGCAAGTTTACATCGATGTATTGTATGGTTGTGACTTACACTTCTTTATATAATAAGAGCTAGTAAGTTTTCATGCATATGTTGTTATTGTAGTTGGAGTGCTCCGAGTTCTTTAATTATATGTGTTGTTTAACTTACATACTTGTGTATGAACTGATTCACATGCAACTATATGAATCTTGTTGTTAATGTGTTGCATATGTTGTTAATGTTGTCATCGTTTGTGTCGACTACTCTACCAGACATCAGACAAACCTTTCACTTGAAACTTGCTATAACAACCATCACAATCATCTAAGATTTATCTGTGAGTGATGTATCTGATATCTTAGCTTATATGATGTGACTACTGCATCTGAGTGGACTGCTCTACCGCAAGATGTGCATGTCCTTTGTGTTGTGTGTTCTTATCCAATTTGGGACTAATCCCTTTCAACATGGAAGTCACCTTCACCTCCTCCCCCTTGTGAAGTGTTGGAACCTCTCATACACCTTCCTTGACTCACTGCATCAGTGAAACCCTTGTTGCTGACAGAGTTATTCTACATGCCTCTGTCACACGGTGGTCAAGGCATTACCTTACGACCCAATTCTGGGACTCCTACACCAAACGGTTTGAGGTTTGATTGGGACTTCTTACTGAGGAGATCCCCTTAACATGTTGGTGGGTCCAACAACATCAATATTTTGGATGCTAGAAGGAGTGGCTGATGACACGCAGTCCCCTCTCATCTAGTTTTGAACCTTTGCATATCTTGTTGTGTGTAGAGCATGATTGTTCAGAGGTCTTTGTTTCAGGCGGATGTATACCCCAGGAATTTTTATATACCCATCCACGCGGGGGGGTGTGGGGGGGACTTGTCCCCCTTGCGGGGGTCCGGGGGCCAGCGGTCCCCCGGCGGGGGCTCGGGGGCAACACCCCTTAAACTAAAAACATATGTAAATTTTCCTTGTAAAAGTATAGTAATTTCTCATCAATCTAGGCCGTTCATTAGGCGGATGATCTGACGGTAGAAATTATGTTTAGTTTAGGGTTTTTTTCCCTAGAAGGCAACCCCTCTCTTTGTATGAGGGCATTGTATTTTGAGGCTGTGAGATAGATGTGTATTTGGTGTGAGCGAGAAACAAAGAGGTGAGACTGTGAGATAAAACAAAGGATATTACAGCGGATTTGTTGTAGGTTGTGTCTCTTCATTTTGCTGGATAATAGAAAGGAAGGACTGGCTGTTTGAGGTGGACGTAGCCCAAACTAGGTGAACCACGTATATCTGTGTCTCTCTTGTTTTGTGCATTTTCTATGTTTATATTTCTGCAATATTTTATGTGTTCCATTGCTCCTTAATATTTAATTTTCTAACAACTTGTATCAGAGCCGAAGTTCTATTTGGTTCATAAACTCACAAGAAAGAAGGGTTCCTTGTTCAAGTGGGAGCAATGGCGGAAGATGGTAAGTTTAGGGTCGAGAAATTTAACGGCCAAAATTTCTCATTGTGGGAGATGCAGATGGAAGATTATCTGTATCAGAAAGATCTATACCTACCATTGGGAGGAAAAACAAAGATGCCGATGGGTATGAAAGATGAAGAATGGAACCTTCTCGATAGAAAGGCACTTGGAACAATACGGCTGTGCCTTGCAACGTCGGTCGCCTTCAACATTTCGAAGGAAACAACGATAGAGGGTTTGATTAAGGCGTTGGAGAAACTATGTGAAAAATCGTCGGCCTCAAACAAGGTATTTCTTATGAAAAGGTTATTTAATATGAAGATGTCGGAAGGTGGATCTGTTGCAGATCATTTAAATGATTTTAATACTGTTACAAGTCAGTTATGTTCTGTAGGGGTAAACTTTGATGATGAAGTGAGAGCTCTGTTATTCTTGTGCTCATTACCAGAAAGTTGAAATGGTTTGGTAATGGCCATTAGTAACTCTGTTTCTGGATCTAGTACTTTAAATTTTGATGATGTTGTCGGTGCTATCCTTAGTGAGGAAATGTGACGGAAAAGCTCCGGTGAGACATCGGGAAATGCATTGAGTGCAGAGTCTATAGGAAGAAAAATGGAAAGAGGAAAGAGCTCAGGATATCGCAGTAAATCAAGGAAAGGCAGATCCAAGTCTAGATCGGGAATAGTGTGCTGGAAATGTGGAAAGAAAGGACACCTAAAGAAAGACTGTAGATCTCAGAAGGGAAAAGAAGGAGATTCACAGCAAGAAAACAATCATGAAGAAAATGTGACAAATGAGGTGTTACAAGATGCTTTGATTCTTTCTTTCGAAAATATTACTGATTCCTGGGTGGTAAATTCAAGGGCCTCATTCCATGCCACACCTGATAAGAAATACTTTCATGACTATGTTCAAGGAGATTTTGGACAAGTTCGTTTGGGTGATGATAAACCCTATAAAATTGTTGGAATGGGTAAGGTTCTTGTAAAAAACCAGAATGGAAACCAATGGCTACTAAACGAGGTAAGGCATTTTCCAGATCTAAAGAAAAATTTGATTTCAACAAGTCAGTTAGGCAGTGAAGGTTGTGTGACAACTTTCATAGATAAAGCTTTCAAGGTCACCAAAGGAGCCCTGGTAATAGCGAAAGGCGAAAAGGTTGGTACATTGTATTTATGCAATGGTATTTCTAACTCTGTTAATGCTTTAACTTCCAAAGGAGCAGATGCAGCATTATGGCATCATAGGCTTGGACACATGAGTGAAAAAGGAATGAAGATTCTTCACTCAAGGAACCTGTTACCGGGTTTGAAGAATGTTGATTTGGACTTCTGTGAGAATTGCATTTATGGAAAATAGAAGAGAGTCAAATTTCTCATAGTTGGGAAAGATAAGAAGAATGAAAAATTGGAGCTTGTGAATACAGGTGTATGGGGACCTACTCAGGTATCATCTCTTGGTGGCTCTCGTTATTATGTTACTTTTATTGATGATGCAACTAGAAAAACTTGGATTTATTGTATTAAGAATAATCTGATGTATTTGATACTTTCAAGAAATGGAAAGCTTTGGTTGAGATTGAGACAGGAAAGAAATTGAAGTGTCTTAGATCAGACAATGGAGGTGAATATTGCAGCAAAGAGTTTGATAGGTACTATTCAGAGCATGAAATTCATAGAGAGAAGATAGTTCCAAGAATACCACAAGAAAATGGTGTGTCAGAAAGGATGAACAAGACAATCATGGAGCATGCAAGGTGCATGAGATTGCATGCAAGATTTCCTTTACAGTTTTTGGGAGATGTTGTAGATACTGTTGTTTATCTAATAAATAGAGGGCCTTCAAGTTCCTTGGATGGTGGTGTTCCAGAGTAAGCATGGATAGGTAGAAAGGTAAACTACTCTATTTTAAAGCCTTTTGGTTGTGAGGCCTTTGTCCATATTGATAAAGAAAATAGAACAAAGCTTGAAGTAAAGTCAAAGAAATGTACCTTTATTGAATATGGTGTTAATGATTTTGGTTATCGCTTATATGATTATGAAAATCACAAAATAATTAGGAGCAGAGATGTAATATTCAATGAAAAGGTCTGGTATAAGAATCAGTTGCAGGAAAAGAAATAGGAAAAAGAAAACAAGGAATACACAGTTCTTGATGAAATCACTGAAAAAGTAAAGGTGCCTGAAAATAATAATAATCAACAACCACAACAGCAACAGGCACCCGAAACACCTGAAAGCGATGTTAGAAGATCTACCAGGATAAGTAGACCCCCTGAACAATACTATCCTTCATTATATTATTTATTGTTGACTGATTCTAGGGAACCCGAATGTTATGAAGAAGCAATGCAGGTTGAAAGCAGGAAGAAGTGGGAGGTAGCCATGGAAGAAGAGATGGACTCCTTAATGCATAACTAGACTTGGGATTTAGTGAGGTTGCCTGCAGGAAAAACTACATTTAAGAATAAATGGGTTTACAGGTTGAAGGAAGAAGATGGAGGAGAACAGAGGTACAAAGCTAGACTTGTGGCGAATGGGTTTGCACAGAAGAAAGGTATTGATTTTGATGAAATATTTTCTCCTTATGTTAAAATGACTTCAATCATAACTTTTGAGTCTTGTAGTAGCTGAAGATTTGCATCTTGAGCAGTTAGATGTAAAGACATCCTTTCTCCATGGGGATTTGGAGGAAGAGATATATATGCAGCAGCCACAAGGATATGAAGTGAAAGG